>JAPYYA010003240.1:0-13087 GCA_028533165.1 Leontopithecus rosalia | reverse complement strand
TGGACTGTCTCTGTGATGATGATGCTGGTGTGGACTGTCTCTGTGATGATGATGCTGGTGTGGACTGTCTCTGTGATGATGATGCTGGTGTGGACTGTCTCTGTGATGATGATGCTGGTGTGGACTGTCCGTTTGATTACGATGATGCTGCTGTGGACCATTTTCTCTGTAATTATCATGACCCAGCCAGTCAGCTCCCAAAGACCCTAGGTTCTAAGGAGGACCCTCGGCCTCCTGGCTTGGGTGGGTTTCCAAGGCAAGCAGGCCTGGGTTGGGGTCCTTGGACGTCAAGTCGGTGGGTGGCACAAGGCAGAAACAGGAAGAGCAGCTGGTCCGCCAGGCCTTCCCCGTCCTGCTGAGTCATACACAGGGCCTCGTCTGCCCAGTCTGCCCGCTCCGGATGTCCCATAGGAGACCTGGAGGTACACAAGGTCCTGAACCCACCCCCAGTGACTGCGCCACTCAGGAAAGGCTGTGATCACAGCCGTGCACCGGCGGCCACGCAGGGTGGCACATGGACCTCGCAGCACCGGGCACATGCTGCTACCACAGCCCCAAGTGGACGCAAAGCAGCGCTGACCACCGCCCTCCCTCCCGAGCCTGAAAGGCAGCAGCACCTTCCGCCAGGCCCATCTTCCGTGCCAGAATTTCCAGGGCCGTTTTCATATGTTTTGAACAGTCCTGAGTCAGAACCCGTGGGGCTGGGTCCAGGAATCTGGACGTATCTTTACACCTTGGGCGAGTGTGATTGCAGCTACCAGCCCTACTCCACCTGCCAGCCACCTTTAGAATGGAATGGCACACCACGCTCACGGGGCCAGATGCCAGCCTAGCAACCTGCTCACCCTGGCACGGGTCTTTCCACTTCTCTGCCCTGGGAATAACATTCCTTCAGGGGTTTTCCATGAGGTTGATGTGAGCTGAGGTACAGACACCCCGAGGGTCCCTGCTGCTCAGCTAGGATGCGTCAGCTCGGCTGGTGGGCGCTAAGTATGGGTGCTGTCTTTCTTATTTTGAGACAGTGTCTCACGCCATCACCCAGGCTGGAGTGCAGTGGCACGATCTCAGCTCACTGCAACCCCCGCCTCTGGGGTTCAAGCAATTTTCCCGCCCCAGCCTCCCGAGCAGCTGGGATTATAGGTGCCCACCCCCTGCTAATTTTTGCATTTTTAGTAGAGATGGGGCTTAACCATGTTGGCCAGGCTGGTTTCGACTCCTCACCTCAAGTGATCTGCCAGCCTCATCCTCCCAAAGTGTTGGGATTACAGGCGTCAGCCTCCGTGCCTGGCCCAGGTACTGTCTCAGTGCCCCACTGCCCAGCATGCTGGGAACTGCAGAAGCCAGGGCCTCCCTGAGAAGGATGCACCCCGACGGAAGCCTCCAGATTCCACATATTCTAGAGCCCTTGGCCTCAGCATTCTCCCCGCATGCCCAGCTGGAATGGGTAGTGTTCCACCCAGATGATGCACTGTGCACAGCAGGGTTAGGGCAGAGGGAGGGGCTGGCCAGCAGAGGCTTCAGGAGCATGCCACATGGGCAGCTCCGGGCTCAGGATGCGCTGGCAGCCCCTGTCCCAGTTCAGTGGAATCTGGCTCATCTCAGAGCTGATGCCTTTTCCCCACATGCTGACCTGGCCCTTTGCAGTCAGGCAGAGTGGGGAGATGAGGCACTTCCCAGCTGCTTCTCCAGGCTTGTGAACTCCTACTCATACATCAAAGCCCACTTCAGGCACCCCCTTCTCCGTGGCGCCTCCTTCCGCCTTTTCCCCAGGGCAGATGCTCACAGCACCTCACCTGTTCCATTCTTCCACAGGTGAAACGCGGTCCTAGGGGACCCTGTGCATTTTCACCTTTGCACGCTGGCCAGGGCAGGGTGAAGCCTCAGAACCTGGCTAGTGAAGGATGGAAGACTTTTGCATCCTCTGAAAACAGAGGTAGGGCTACGGGCACCTCCTACACTCCCCCAACCTGGCGCAGATGTTGCCCCCGTTGTGCTGAGGTTTGGGCATTGGGGTCGAGGGGCAGTGCCCCCCTTCCCCAGCAACTGCCCAGTGCACCTCTCTGGCCGGTGCAGAGGCTTCTCTTCCCCCACTCTGCTTCCAGCTACAACTGTCTTAACCACAGGAAGTCCGCGTGCACGCTTCCAGACGCCTTTCCCTTGACCATGACTTGAGTCCCCAGGAACTCGCAGGAACCTTCCAGAAATTCCCTCTTTATCTCCCGAACTGCATCTGGTTCTGTTTAGGATTCATAATCCTTCCTCCTGCTCTCTGCGCCGCTGAGCCAGGCCTGTCTCGGAGCTGGGTGTCGTCTTCCTCCCTGGAACAGGGATGAACGCAAGTCTCGAGGGCAGTGGTGGGGTGAGGGCCCCATGCCTTGGTGCTCAGAGCAGGGCCTCTCCTCCCACTTCCTCCTCCTGGCCCCAGCCTTGTCCCCAAATCTGCCACCCTTTAATGACAAGTTACTTTTATTGCCACAGAATCTGCCGTCAACCACTGTCGCACGTGAGGACAGGGACCTGCAATCCCAGCCTCTGGCTCAGGCCCCTCAGGTTTGGACTCTGCCCTCTCAGCCCTTCTCTCCCAGAATTCGGGCCCATCCTGGGGCAGGAGGGAGGCTGCTGGTTCTCCAGGGGCCTCAGAGAGGCAACTGGAGAGTCTCCAGGCAACTCACAGAGTTGCAGCTGTGGCAGTGGGGATGAGCCATAACCACAAAGCCCTTAGTGGGCCCGGGTCTGTTACATTCAGCAGGGTCTTCCCTTTTTAGCCTGGCCTCCTCCAGCCCAGCCTCCTCCTGGGTACACTGCCCCCATTTCCTCCTCTCCATGCTCCGTGCCCATCAGGCAAGCAGAGAGGAGCGGGCAGTGTCCTCTGTCCCGGCTTTTGGGCAGCTGCATTTGACAAGTCAGGGAGAAGCGGTGGTCCCTGCCGACCAATGATGGGAAGTGGGGTGGGGGATCAAGGAAGGGACCATCTTCTGGGTTCTGTTGCTCACGAAATAAGGCCCATCCCACATCTGGGCTGCATTCCTCCCCGGCCTGCCTATGCTATGGGGAGAGGGCAGAGATCAGCCACGGCCGCTCTGCCAAGGGAGAAGTCTGAGATCTTGGAGCTCGGAGGAAGGGGATGCTCCTTGGAAGGCGTGCGAGCGAGGGAGTCGGTACCAAGGAAACACTACCAAACCCGAACACCATGTGCAAGGCAGAGAAGCCCAGTGTCCAGGTGGCGGTCATCTCCCAGTGGAGCAGCCCGGCCCTCATGTGGTGGCCATCCTTGCCAGGACAGCAGCATCTTCAGATGTCAGCTGTGTGACACCCAGAGATAAACTTCTTTTTGTTTGGGAGCCCGAAAACCTCATTCCGTGCAGGTCAGGACCAGACAGGGTAGCCCAGGGCTTTCCTAGGAGGTCATTTTGTGTTCCCCGCTGGGGTCAGAAGGGCCTGGGTCCCCAGGCTGGGTCAGGATGGATCTCTGTCTCAGGCTTCCGATGCACACCTTCCCATGACCCGCCACTGTCCCAGGGATGCTGGATTTGGGGTTTGGGCTCCTCGGAGGCAGATGGAAGAGGGTCCGGATGTCTAACTCCCCATGTTTCCCACCTTGGCATCACCTCTGAGGTGGCTGAGACCTGGAAACCTGCCTTTCCAGAGTTCTTCCTCACCAGTTCAAGCAATCCTCTTGCCTCAGCAGCCTCCCGAGTAGCTGGGATTACAGGTGCCCTCCACCACACCTGACTCATTTTTGTATTTTTAGTAGAGACAGAGTTTCACCATGTTGGCCAGGCTGGTCTTGAACTCCCGACCTCAAGTGATTCACCTACCTCAGCCTCCCAGAGTGTGAGGATTACAGGTGTGAGCCACCAGACCGGGCCTGACCCTGAGATTATTGACAGGCATGTTGGTCTTGAACTTGAAAACCTCGTCGGGAGACCCCGACAGCCTCCTGCCCTTATGTCCACGTGGTCTCACTGGGCGGAAGTGGACTGGGGGATCAAGAAGGGGATCGCCCTGGTCTTTAGAAAACAACAAACCCCCGGTGGTTAACCAAGCAGCAGCACAGCCGGGGAGGCTGCCGGACGCCGCGGGTGTTACCTGGGGAGGCACGACTTCCTGGCTGTGACTGGGGGGGGCCTGCACCGAGGGGGTCCACAGAGGGCGTGAGCAGCCCGCGACTCTGCACGTGGGAGGCACTCAGCACGTGAGCTGACGCGGCGCTGGGAATGAATGAATGAGTGAACCGGGAGATGAACGAGACACGTTGGCAGCCGGCGGAGGCTGCGTTTCCATATGAAACGTCGGGGTTGCGGGGACGTGAGGGCCCTTCTCGGCCACGTGGTCCAGGTGGAGCAGCCTGGCCCCGGGATGCCTCAGGGACCAACCTCCTCCCGTCCAGGCTGTCCTGGGGGAGGTGCCAAAGGAAGGTCCTGGGGTGCCCCATCGGGGCAAGGCTGGAAATGCAGGCAGGAGCTGAGGCTGCAGCCTTCAGGCAGAATCCGCCATCCCCGGGAAACCTCCGTTCCTGTTTCTGCGCATGAGGTCTCGCCTGATGAGATGCAGCCCTCAGATTCTGTATGTAACGCCTCACCTGATTGGCTGCGGCCCTCAGATGCTGCATGTAAGGCCTCACCTGATTAGATGCGCCCTCACATTCTGCACCTAAGGGCCTCACCTGATTGGATACAGTCCTCAGATTTTGTGCATAAGCGCTCACCTGATTAGATGCGCCCTCACATTCTGCACCTAAGGCCTCACCTGATTGGATACAGTCCTCAGATTTTGTGCTTAAGCGCTCACCGGATTAGATGCGCCCTCACATTCTGTACGTAAGGCCTCACCTGATTGGATGCAGCCCTCCGCTACCCATAAGGCCTAACCCAATCGGAAGTGGCCCTCAGATTTTGCATGTAAGACCTCACCGGATTAGATGCGCCCTCACATTCTGCACCTAAGGCCTCACCTGATTGGATGCAGCTGCCCCCATCCGGAGCACGATGCGCTTCACTTGAGCTCAGCGGATGGCCCAGGCCAGCACCTCCCCGGTGCCTTCTTGGCAACACCCCGACAGGAGCGACGGAACCAGAGCTCAGTGGCCACGGGACGCTGCACCTGTGGGCCTGGATGAGCTGGGTGGCCACAGGCCACAGCGTGGTGGAGCCGTGGCAGGAGGTGCCGCCCTGCGCCCCCACCCTCCCCGCGCCTGGCATCTTCTGCAGCCTCCGATGGCGTCAGAGGCCGCCCCGTGTCAGAGCCGGGGGGCTTTGAATCCAACCCCCGCGCCCGCACTGCTCCCCGGGAAACTGAGGCCCCACGGCCGCTCCGGGAGGCCCGGGCTCCGCTCGTCCCTGCCCGCGTCCCGGGGGAGGCGGCTCCTGCGCCTGTCCCCGTGGCCTCCGGAGCCCCGCCCTGCGTGTCGCTCCCGTCACTGTCCCGCGTCCATCCTGAAGCTCCGCACCGCAGGGTGCGCCATCAAACCTACCTCGTGGCTCCGGGGCACGTGGCGGGGCGGGGCTGCTCCCCCGAGGCTGGAGGGGCTGTGACAGATGGGGAGGGTTTGTGCAAGGGCAGGCGGAGCCACCGCACCTCGGAGACTCGGGGCTGTGGGACCCGAGCGCCCCCTCCCCACCTCCCGCCCACGGGCTTCGAGTTCGGGCGGCGTCAGGAAATGAATGAAGGTTGACGAGCGACCACCCCAGGCCCTCCACGTGCCCGCCACCCTTGGGAGAATGCATGGGACAGGGGGACCATCGAGGGGACTTGGCCCAGGACTAGGGGGCTGGGTTCAAACGTGAGCCCAGCCTGGGAGACTTTGGGCAGGCCTGTGCCTGTCGGAGGCCGAGAGAACAGCTCAGGAAAGCAGAGGAGATGCCAACTCTCGTCTCCTGCCGTCCCTCCCAGGACTGGAGAGCAGTGTGCGCACAACCTCTCAGTACCCATGCCACCCAGCCACGACCATATGGAAGTTCTTAGCTGTTACTATCTGTGGACGGTGTGGGTGGCATGGGAGCCTCACTTTCCCTCGTCTGTAAAGTGGGGGTGGTGATCCCACATAATGAATTAGGGCTGCCATTCACTGGGTGCCCACGTTGTTCAGTCAAGAGCCAGGCTTGGTGCCCACCCCTGTCTTCTGCTATGTGGTCTGTACCAGTCTCTGCAGACCGCTGAGAAGGGGCCCCTGAGGCCTTGGTGGTGCAGTGCCATGCCCCTGGAGGCTGGGGATATGTGTCCCAGGCCCTGACACCCTCACAGGCCGCTCAGTGGGTTACAGGACCACAGACCTGCCCCGGCAGGGCCACGTATGGCTGCCAAAATGATGGCTGCTTACCTAGCAAACTCTAATGCCAGAGACCACCTTCTCCCTTGCCTCACCCTACAGCATTTGCGTTTCAATAGCTTCTGACATCACAAAACGGCAAAGGCTCCAGGACAGGCCTTAGCGAGATCTCTGGGGTGAGAGGGCCCTGGGCATGTGAGGGAGACCCCACTATTGGAAATAGTGCCAGGAGCCCCAGGACCCTATGGGAAGGGGGGAAGACCCGGGCAGCTGGGCTCCCTCTTGGCAAAGCCAGAATCTCCCCAACCCCTCACTTTCCAGTGGACAGTGTAGAGGTATTGGGGGACTGCCAGTAAGTGGCAGAAGTGGGCAGAGGAGCTCCTGCAGCCAGTGCTGCCCATGGCTGGTAATAGCCATGGCCCGACAGACCAGGGGCCCCCTCTGCCCCTGGCACACACCAGACCCCAGCCACATAGTCCCCCACTCCATGCCCCCATCCCCCTGCAAAAGGGTGTTGTGTGTCCATCCTACAGATGGTGACAGGCAGGCTGGGAGGAGGCATGTAGGGGTGCCTACCATTTCTCTCCTTCCAGTTCTCTACCACAGTAGAACAAGCCTGTAATCCCAGCACTTTGGGAGGCCGAGGCGGGTGGATCAGAAGGTCAACAAATAGAGACCATCCTGGTCAACAAGGTGAAACCCCGTCTCTACTAAAAATACAAAAAAAATTAGCTGGGCACGGTGGTGTGCACCTGTAGTCCCAGCTACTCAGGAGGCTGAGGCAGCAGAATTGCCTGAACCCGGGAGACGGAGGTTGCCTTGAGCCGAGATTGCGCCATTGGACTCCAGCCTGGGTAACAAGAGTGAAACTCTGTCTCAAAAAAAAAAAAAGAACAAACCACCCCGAACTTAGTGGCTAAAACCAAGCAGAGTTACTTATTTTTCTCACAGATTAATGGTTGCCGGGGCCTACATGCAACAGCTCATCTCAGTGACCCAGGCTTCAGCTGGAGTGTTGGGCTGCGGTCACATCCACCGTAAGATGGCATAGCACATGGCTGGCCAGGGGGCTGGCCAGCGCCTCCCCATGGGGCCTCTTTGGGGTTGCTTGTGCTTCCTCACAGCATGAGGGCTGGGTCCCAAGAGGCTGTCACTTTCTGAGAGCTAGCCCTGAAACTTTGTGAGCAACACTTCTGCAGTGTTCTGTTTTGATCAAGAAGTAAAAAGGTCCAGGTTCAAAGGCAGAGACCCCGTACACCCCTTATGGGAGGTGGGTGGAAGGGTGTAGGGGCTGTTGTATCATAGCTGTGCCATCTGAGATGTTGACCTCCCCGGAGCTGTCAGGTGTGAACACACGTGTGGCCAGGCCTCAGTGATGTCCTCTCCTATGGCTGTGATGCAGAGAGCAGGTGAGCCCCAAAACCGGGGCTTAGCCCAGGAGGGTTCTTGACGTCACTCAGGAAAGAATTTGAAATCCAGCTGGTGGTGAAGAAGGCAGGTTCACTGAAGTAGCCGTGTGCAGAGAGTGGCTGCTCCTTGCAGAGCTGGGCTAACTGCAGGAAGTACACCAGGGTGGCTGCATAAGGGCTGTTGGCAGCTGTATTTATACTCATGTTTAAGTTCATGCAAATTAAGGCAAAGGCTATTCAGAAATCTCTAGAAAGGGGGTGGCACCTTCCAGATGTTGCTGTGGCATTTGTAAACTGTCATGGTGCCGGTGGGTGTGTCTCATGCTGATGGGCAGAGGGGGCAGCTAGAGGAGGCTGTGTTAGTCTGTCCTTGCACTGCTATAGAAAAATATCTGAGACTGGACAATTTATAAAGAACAGAGGGTTGGCTCACAGTTCTGCCAGCCGTACAGGAAGCATGGCAGCTTCTGCTTCTGTGGAGGCCTCAGGACACGTACAATTGTGGTGGAAGGTGAGGGGGGAGCCAGCACTCCATACGGTGGGAGCAGGAGGAAAAGAGAGAGGGAGCAGGTGCCCTTGGGAAAGGCCCTTCCAGCAGCTTCCAATCACACCCAGCCACGGTACACACAGGTCTCACATTCTCACTGACACACTCCAGGTGGTCCAGACAGGCTCTGTAAACCACTCAAGCAAGGTGCACCCCTTGGGGGCCACAGGGGCTCAGACCCAGGACACCACCCAGACCACATGATTGGTAGTCAGCTTCTGGGGCAACCATCAGTCATGATGGGAGAGGCACAATTTCCACCCAGAACATCACTCTTCACAATTCATGCCTGAAGGTGGTGCAGCCGCTGAGTTCCCTGCCCAGGGGACCCAGTAAGCGGAGTGACCCCACCACCACAGCTGGGGGCACTGTGGGTGGTGGTGCCCAGCCCAGCATGGCCAGAAATTACTCTGACGCCCACACCAGGACACAGTGTCCCAGGGTGGTAGAGCTGGAAGGGTCTCTGACGGCTCCTGGTCCCACCCTTATGCAACTTGCAGCCTGTGAGACCCCTGAGGGAATGTGAGTTGTCCAAGGTCACCCCAGAAGTCTGCAGTGAGGCCAGGACAGACAGGGCCTTGCCACTCAAATGCTCCATGTGACGGCCACCCTGGTCCGTCCTTCCTCCCTTTTTCCTCCTTCCTTTCTCCCTTTCTTCCTTTCTTCCATGCATCCCAGATGGGGCCGCAGGGCACAAGGATGGGTCCTCCGCTCCCTTAGACCTGGAGGATGCCACTTTACCTGTAACCCCAGCTTCCTCAGCTGTACACTGTGGGCAGCGATAGAGCTCACCACCCCTGTCAGTCAGCCTAGGGGTGGCTGCTGTGGCTGCGACCGTGTCCCCTTCCCATGCCCAGCCGGTGTGATCCTGTAGGCAGAGAGGAGGGGCTGCTAACACAGAGGCCCAGCAACGGGGCACAGACGTGTCCTGGTCTCAGAGCCTTTGTGATATGGTGTGGCTGTGTCCCCACCCAAGTCTCATCTTGAATTCCCCCATGTTGCGGGAGGACCTGGTGGGAGGTGATTGAATTACGGGGGTAGGTCTTTTCTCGTGGTAGTGAGTTAGTCTCATGAGATCTGAGGGTGAGAGTTTCTCTGCCAGGCTCACAAGCTCTCTTTGCCCGCTGCCACCCGTGGAAGAGGGACTTGCTTCTGCTCACCTTCTGCTTGTGAGGCCTCCCGGCCACGGGAACTGTGAGTCCACTAAACCTCTTCCTTTTCTAACTTGCCCGGTCTTGGGTGTGTCTTTATCAGCAGCATAAAGAGGGACAGATACGCTGAGACCCTTCCCATGGGTCTGTGAGGTCCGTAGCCTCCTGGGGAGGCCCCACTTGCACCCCAACCTCCTGCAGGCTCTCTGGAGGGCCGGGGCACTGTGGGCAGAGCAGCTGGGCTGACAGCCTCTGATTCCGGCTTTCCGAGTGAAACTGCTTCACTCAGCGTGGCGGTGGCTGCAGGCGTCCCAGATGCCAGGCCGGTGTCTACACTGTCTCTTAGGGCACCCACAGCACCTGGCCAAGGGGACCCTCAATCCCTTGCTTTTTCCCCAGATGGCTGGAGCCCTTCCAGGCCTTTCTCCCACACCACCCTGAGAGATGTGACAAGAGCAGCCTGGGGCTGGCCTTCCCTGCCCAAAATTCTCTCACTATGGCCCTGGCCTCCGAGTGGGGCATGGGGCTGAGTCCCCCTCCCCTGCGTCCCAGTGGCCACCAGCCTGCGCTCTGGATGACCAGAACCGAGGGGACACCAGAGCATTAGCACACTAGCAATATGGGGTCTGGGCCGGGACGTGGAACCGGAGGTCATTAATGCAGGACTGCTGGGCCTGGCACTCGTGGTCCAGCCGAGGGATCCTACGTCCAACCCGTCAACAACCTCCTGCATTCCTGGTCTTGCCCAAATCAGGACCGCTGGTGGGTCTGCAGTGGAGCTGAAGCCCCCACCTGCGCCACGCCACGCTCTCGGCATTCTGTTCATTCAGGGACGGTGTCCTGGCCGCCCCATCTCCCTCATCTTCTGTGTTAAATACAACTCGGGCAGTCCCGATGCTCTTGGTGCGCAAGTCAGCAGCGCACCTGGGCCCTCCCCTGGTCCTCGCCACCAGCCTCGCCTCCCGCTTGACTGAGGCTGCAGCTTCCCATGGCCAGATGACTGATGAAGCCATAGCCCAGGGGGGCTGTGGCGCCTGCTCGTTTGTACTCCCTGAGTGGCCAATTTTCATAAGAGGGGTGCAGCCCTACGGCAGCCGGAGGGGCTGGAGGAACTGCTTTGCCCGGGCGCTGTGAAGAACCTGCTCCGAGCTGGCGGAGTCCCGGAACCTGTGCCAGCGCAGCCTGCATCCCCTCTATGGAAGGACCAAGGTGAGGGGACCTGCAGGAGCTGGAGCACAGGGCAGGAGGCTGTGCTTCCCGAACAGGGGACAGCTGCCGCAGAGATGTCAGAGGGTCCACGTCTGCCTGGAGAGTTCCTTTTCTGACATTTTCTGATAAAAAGTTAGAGGTCAATCAGAAAAATCAGTTAGAACATCCCTTCCGATTCCCAACTAGAATGGAATTGCGTGGGCCTGGGTGCCACAGTCCTGTGGACGTTTATTCTGAGACACCCGCCTTGACCTAGATCCCTGGCTTGCAGCAGGCCCCGAGCCACGGTCTGCAGAGCAGATGGTCCCCGCCACTGCCTTCCTTACCGTGGGAGCAGTTTGTGGGATTCTGGAGAAGCCCGGCTCTGTGGGCTGACGGCTGATATGGGATCGCTGGCTTCCCACGGGTCAGCTGGCATCCACCAGATGCCCTCAGGGGCCAGGAGAGGGCTCGGGAAAGGCCAGAGCTGTGGGACTCAACTGGGCTGTGCCCGTTCCAGCTGTCTTCCCCACACCCACATTCCAGGGCCACATTGAGAGCCAAGACGGCTAAAGGCACTGAGCTCTGGGCTTGCTGGGGGTCCCTCCACAGTCTTGGCCTTAGGGGGAGCCAGCAGGAGGGGATGAGGGGCTCCAGAGAGGAGGATGTGTGCCAGTCTCCCCCAGGGTGGCCCTTTGCAGCCCTGAGCATCCTCTGGAGATTCCCAGAGGGGAGGACTAAGGACAGGCATGTATTGAGCGCCACTGTTTGCCAATTCAAGTCTACAGCTGTCCTAAGAATGGCAAGTGGCACCCCCACCATTGCATCTGCAGAGATGGGGACAGTGGGTGGGGTCCAGTCACCCAACCTGCGGCCTGGATCACAGAAGGAGGGGGCAGTACTTGAGGCCAGGACCACCAGACCCTGTGGGCTTCCAGCATTCTGTGGCCTCTGACTCCAGTGAGTCCCGAGTCTATCAGGAGCCAAGTAGGACAGGACGTGGAGGGTGCTGGGAGCATCTGGGGCCCTCAGGGTCTCTGGGGCATGAGTGAAGCTCTCCCTCTACTGCTGCTCAAGGCCCGCAAGGCTGAGGACAAGCCCAGGAGGCCACCATGAGCCCTTGGGGTCAGGTACCCCACTCCCTGTGAGCTACAGGACACAGATGCCTCCAGCTTCTTCCTCCCCGGCGGTTCTAAGCTCGGGGTTTCCTTCATTTGGGGGTGAGCCCACCAGGCAGCGATTTCCCCTCAGTTCTTCTGTGCTGGCTGGAGCGGGGCGGGAGAGGCTGGAAGCAGGCTCTCTCCACAGCTGTGTGCACCACGACCCCTGCAGGTACTGCAGCCTCTGCTGTTCCCGGGCCTCACTGACATGCCAGAACCACTTTATTAAAGAGCCCAAGGCCCCTACCCGGGGCAACATCACTGCTGGGCAGGGCACCATGCCCCCAGGGCTGCCCTCCGGCCACCTCACTCCGTGAGGTGCTCACACAGAGGCCTCGGGTTTAGGGGTTTGCTTTAACACAGAACCCCTGATGCAAAGGCACCTTAGAGACCTTCCAGAACAATCCCAGGTCAGAGGGTGACACCCAGGCCTCCCCTGGTCAGGGCAGCGCTCGGGCCAGTCCTGACCCACCAGCTCCTTCCTGACTCGGCCGTGGCCACGTCGTCTTACTTCATTTCCTTGAAAACTGAGCAGAGTACCCCGTGCTCACCTGGCAGCAGGGACCCGGGAGCCGCACCCCCACCCTCTCACCCATGTCCCTGCCTCCCTCCCCCTCGCTCTCCCTCCCATCTCCTGTGTCGGGGCAGCCCTGACTCTGATGGCAGAGGGTGCTGTCGGGAGGTCCTTGGTCCATCCTCAGCATCTGCTGTGGGGCCTCCAGGAGAAGCGCCACTCTGGACCCCAACAGTGAGGACATCCCCCACCCCCATCCCAAATAGTGTCCCTCGTACTGGCACAAGGTCCAGGCACCGGGAGGCCACCTCTCCAGAGCCCTGCACCTGGGGCTTCTCACAGCAGCCCCCAAGCCTGTCTCACCCCGGTCCTCCCGGTCTGTCCTCTTCATGCCTCAGCCTCACATCAGGCCCCGCCTCTCCCGAGCTGGTCCTCCTGGCCTCACCTCTCCATTGCTCAGCAGCCCCAACACCTGGCTTTGGTAGATGCACCTTCCCCTGCCTCCTCGGATGAGGGGGGCTGCGGCCATGTCCTGTGAGGTGGGTAGGCAGCCCCATCCCAGGGCATAGGCACGGTGTGGCTGCTGAGATGTTCTCATCTGCAGTTCCTAGGGCCAGCTGGGGGCCAGGCCGGTGCCATTATCAGAACATTTTGTTGGAGTGATGGTTCTGTGCTCACTGTCACCTGCATTACTGTCAGCAGCAGGGCATGTGCTCTGTGCCCTGGGGGCTGAGCACACGAGGGCTGCCTCCTCCATCCATCCTCCTCTCCACTCCTCCACCAGCCTCTCCCCTCCTCCACTGCCCTCCCCCTCCTCCACTGCCCTCCCCCTCCTCCACTGCCCTCCCCC
>JAPYYA010000324.1:0-18316 GCA_028533165.1 Leontopithecus rosalia | reverse complement strand
TTTTTTTATAGACTTTTTCTTGAAATGTTGTTTAGTTATTCTGGACTTTTCAGGTAAGTCAGTATTTGAATGAAGCTTTAGAGAAAAGTTACACCTGGATTCCTCATTTATTGAATATTACACTACATTCCTTGAATGGCCAAGAATAGAATACTCTGTAGTTTCCAAGGGGAGGGAGAAATGGTAACATCATCTAATTTTTTTATTTTTGAGAGGGGTGAGGATTTCTTGATAGGTTGGCCTGAGTCAGGGCAAGGCAAGAGGGACATACTTTTAGCTAAGTACCATCAATAGCTTGGAGTGTAAGAAATATGGGAGTAGGAGATGCAGAGGATTGAGGTTTAAAAGGAAGATAACTCAAGCTGGGTGCAGTGGCTCATACCTGTAATCCCAGAACTTTGGGAGGCCAAGGCAGGCATATTACCTGAGGTCAGGAGTTCGACACCAGCCTGACCAACATGGTGAAATCCCGTCTCTATTAAAGATACAAAAATTAGCTGGGCATGGTGGTGGGTGCTTGTAATCCCAGCTACTCAGGATGCTGAGGCAGGGCAATTACTCAAACCCAGGAGATGGAGGTTGTTTAGAGCCAAGATCATGCCACTGCACTTGAGCCTGGGCACAACAGAGCAAGACTCCATCTCAAGAAAAAAAAGATAACTTGAGTTCACACTTCTGTTTTAGTAAGCCTTTGCTTCATGCACTTGATTATACCAAGTTGCTGTGAGGAAGGAAAATACGAGATCAGGGTGCACGTATTCAGGCAGGCAGCTTAGAGTCTATTGAGGCTGATACATAAGACTGAAAATTAACAATGATTTGAATGCAGGTGCATTTATTAAACTTTACTACATGCCAGCTGTTGTGTTAGGGCCTGTGAAAACAGCTGTGAATAAAATAGGTAAAGTCCCTGCTTTTCTGGCATTCACAGCTCAGTGGCAGATAGTCCAGCTAATGGTTTAGGCTTTTAAATTGGCCAGTATTTTCTTAATTTGCAGGGTTTTTTCCAGCTTTTTATGTATTTTGTAATTATGAAAATTACACTTTCTTATTAAAAACATTTGGAAAATAATAGAAAAAGAAATTTAGTGTTAGTGCAGTGTTTTATTTTGCACTATTACTTTTTTTCAGAAAAGGTAAAACCTTATTTAACGGCATTTTTTGTAACAAGTTCTTCCAAGGCCTAGGGAACAGCTCTTAAAGTAGTTTAACAGTTTGGTTAGAATAAAATCAGAATAGCTGATGCTTTTTTGTTTCTGATCTATTTTCATAAGACAAGTACCCACTCTGTAGCTCAAACATCTGCCAGTCCTGAGGTTGTGATGGCTTTGCTTCCTTCACTGGACCTTAGGATTGGGAGGAATAAGCCTCTGAGAGACAGAGACTGCCCATTTCCTGTTTCCTAAGAATAGAATCTCTGTTCACTAGGGTAAGGAGTACACTAGGTGAGGGCCACATGCCAGGGCTCATGGTTGTTGAATGTCCTGGAAATATGGCAGCTAAATGGAATTAGTAAATGCTCAGAAGGATTTAACTATACAGTAATGTCTCACTTAATGACCATCAGTAGGTTCTTTGAAACTGCAACTGTAAGCAAAACAACATACATTAGGTCCTAAAATAATGTCATTTTCTTCCATGTATTTTTGTTACAGCACTGAGAAAGGTTTTGGTATATGTCATTTTGTTTAAAGTCACAGGCTCCAAGAACTGATTGATAATGTTAAGTGAGAATCTACTGTACCGCATCTTCTCTGTGATAGTTTAGCAGTGTGGTGTGAAGGCTGGCCTGCAAGTTGGTGTACAGAGGAAAGAAGGATGCATGCAAGCAGTCTGTGGGACAGGGTTTCTGTCCATAACTAATATTCTTAAGTATCGCTGTTGAAGAAGGTATTGTGACACATATGCTGTGCTTCCAACATGCTTCCATTTTCTTTTTTTTTCCTTTTTAATTTTTATTGCATTTTAGGTTTTGGGGTACATATGCAGAACATGCAAGATAGTTGCATAGGTACACATGTGGCAGTGTGTTTTGCTGCCTTCTGCCCCTTCACCCATATTTGGCATTTCTCCCCATGCTTCCACTTTCTGAGGGGGAAGGAGCTCAAATTTTATAAATACAAGGTAGTAACAATGACTGTTAAGACATGATTCTTGGTGAGTTGCCACTTAGAAATCTTTGTGAAAGCTTTATTTAGAATCGTGACATTATACAAGTGGATTTAATATTTTTTCAAGAGAATTATTGAAACTTGGACTCCCAGATCTATATGAACATGTACTGTTGTGTTAGACTAAGATGGAGAACAGGTACCTGTGAGATCAAAACCTGCTATTGGAATAGATGACAGATTGTGGAGGTCTAAGAAGAAGAGAACATTTATTTGTAGTTTATTATTTTTTGTTGTTGTTTTGTTTTGATTTATTTTATACAAAACAATCTGAAGCAAAGATGCAAAAATATTAGCATTTAATTCTGGGTCTCACATACTTACAGATTATTCTCTGTTCTTTTCTGTATTTTAAAACCTTTTTCCAACTAGAAAAACTGTTAAAAACCTTGCATAAATATGATTATCTGCCTGAACCCAAGCCTTTATTAATAAAAAATGAAAAACTATTCTAAGAGAAAAGAATTGATTTATACAGTGAAGTACTCAGTGTTGGTTCTTTCATTATGGCCACTTTAATCTGATTTTTAATTGGGGGTTGTGTTTTTCCACCAGTAGTTCTCTTTTTTTCCGACCCTGGTTAATCTGAATGATTCTGTATTCACTTGTCTGTAGCATTTCCCCTCTAAGCTGCTGGGGAGGTAGAAAAAATATGTAGTGACAAACAAAATATCTGAGGAGATTTTGAGGATTCTCACCTTGACACTGAAGTAAATGTTTAACAAGATGTACATTGTACTTCTCTAAACCACTTCTTTTCATTTTTGGCATCTTTCTATCTAGGGCACCAGAACTAGCACCTCTGAAAAGTAGAATGATCTATGCAAGCTCCAAGAATGCAATCAAAAAGAAATGTCAAGGTGTGCTCTAAATTACTTCTGAATATGTAGAGGTGTGGTAACCATCCAGAATGGGGCAGCAGCTTTTCTGAGAAGCACCTCATTTTCTTGCAGAGCTTGGGGCACAGGAGAGAAGTGCTGCTTGTTTTAAGGAAAGCCAAGGTTGAACCTGGCTTTCCATGTATCTTCTACTTTGTGCTCATTGCTCTGGGACTGCCCAGCCTGTTTATTAACTCTACTCCCTTCACATTGTCTCCATATATTGTTTATTCAGGCTGATTTTAAACTAGTTTGAGGTGCAGCCAATTTTCTCACATCGGAGGTGGAGACTAATTGTTTTACATTGGATATAATAGTAAATTTGCTCTTGTCTTTGAATGTAGTTGTTATAATAAAATTGCAAAAAGGAAGTGTTCCTAAATGAGATAGGATGCTCTTTTCTCCAGCTTTACTGTTGAATGGCATGATTTTAGGTAATTGATTAATCTGTGTCCCAAGAAAAGTGCACCCACTCCTGAGCTGGTCAGTTCTATTTGACTTGCTACTGGGTGATTGGGATTCTGATGAGATGGCCTGGCCAGACTCCGGCCAGGAGAAAATGTTGGTATGATTGAAAGAGCATGCATGGGCCAAGTGCCCAAAGGCCTGCACTGATGGTGAAGGCTGACTAACTGTTGTGTGGCCTTGGCCAGAACTGCTTAACCTCCATGGGCCTTGATTCTCTCAGCTGTAGAAGGGGAGACTTGGTCTCATGTGTGCACTTTAAGAGTTTGCCCTGCTACCTTCTTGCCATGGCTATTTCCAAACAGCTAAATGAGCCAAGGTCACAAGGGCTTGGCCTGATATTGGTTTTGTTTTGTATGTATTTATTATCACTGATTTTTATATTCTCATGGTAGAACAGGTTTGTAGCCTGTTTTACTTAGAAAAACAAAATTCTTGCCTCCTTTTTCAAGACTTGCTGCTGCATAGTTTATTGCTGGGTCAGGTTTTTGTGCATTTGGGTTAATGCTTGGCATTTCCCAGAGTGTGTCACTAGACTGCTAACTGGTGCTCTTTTTTTTTTTTTTTTTTTTTTTTGAGATGGAGTTTCACTCTTGTTACCCAGGCTGGAGTGCAATGGCGTGATCTCGGCTCACTGCAACTTCCGCCTCCTGGGTTCAGGCAATTCTCCTGCCTCAGCCTCCTGAGTAGCTGGGATTACAGGCACATGCCACCATGCCCAGCTAATTTTTTGTATTTTTAGTAGAGATGGGGTTTCACCATGTTGACCAGGATGGTCTCGATCTCTTGACCTCGTGATCCACCAGCCTCAGCCTCCCAAAGTGCTGGGATTACAGGCTTGAGTCACCGCGCCCAGCCTAACTGGTGCTTTTAAATGATTCTTTGGCTTCAGCACTTTTTCAGCCCATCCAAAAGTTTCAGAGTGGATTCCTTATTGTTCTTATTCTACATTGCCTTTCAGTAAAGGGAATTGCTTTACACACTTGATTTGGTGATACTAAAAGACAGTGACTGGCCAGGCACAGTGGCTTATGCCTGTAATCCCAGCACATTGGGAGGCTGAGGCAGGTGGATTAACTGCAGTCAGGTGTTTGAACCCAGCTTGACCAACATGTTGAAACCCTGCTGCTACTTAAAAAAAAAATTAGCCTGGTGTGGTGGCACATGCCTGTAATCCCAGCTACTTGGGAGGCTGAGGCAGGAGAATGTTTGAACCCAAGAGGCAGAGGTTGCAGTGAGCCGAGATCACACCATTTCACTCCAGCCTGGGCAACAAGAGTGAAACTCCGTCTCCAAATAAAAAAAAGATGGTGATCACGCTACCTTTTTTCTAATGAAACCATCTCAGCTCAGTCCTGTGTAGCTGAGTAGTTCAAAAGCTGACCCACTATGCTTTCAATAGCTTGAGAAATAAATGGTCTTTAAATGATGAGAATAACCATGCAGCGATTTAAAAGACAGTGGCTGTTTACAGAGAAGTTACTGTGTGTAATCCATAATTGAGCTCATTTTTGCAGTGTGGTGATGCAATTTTACTAAGAAAGGAATCAGTAACATTTCACATAGTTTTCATTGTGATCAATTTCATAAATGTGTAGTGTAATATTGAAGAGCCAGCTGTGTACTTTTCAATACAGTTGATGAAATCAACCGTGCAATAAAATCATTTGTATTTTTACTTATAGTTTAAAAACCAAGAAAAATTTTTCAGTAGACCTGCTTTTTAGCAAAGTACAGCATATCTATAGAAAAGTATATGTCACAGATTATTGTAGAATATGATGAATTTTTCAGAATGAATATAATGGTTATTTCTTAATCTAATGATCAGCACCCCAGAAGCCTCCCTGGAATGGCTTCAATTCATAGCACTTCTCCCTGCCCCTTCTTCCTTGAGGTAGCCAGCGCCCTGGCTTCTAACAGCATAAGTTAGTGTGGGCTGATTTTTGTATGCTATACCTATACATATAATAGAGTGTAGACATTTTTAATCTGGATTCTTTCAGTGAATGTGTTTGTGAGGGCCATCTATCTTGATGAATGTAGTTTTGTAGTTATAATTATATATTCTCATTACCCTGTAGTATTCCATGTTTGTATATACCACAGTTTATTCAGAATATAACTGGTCTTTTAAAAGTTTGATATCTTAGAGAAGGAGGTAAACTGCTGGCATAATTCTAAATAGAATTGTTTTTCCTCTCCAGGCATAAAACATGAATGTCAAGCAAATGGACCAGAAGATCTCAATCGGGCTTGTATTGAAGAAAAGTTAGGTGGATCCTTAATTGTAGCCTTTGAAGGATGCCCTGTGTAGATCATCGTTCAGTGCCACAAATTGAAAGCTTTCATGTTTATTGTTATCCTCTTGCTATATAAATAAAGCAAATATTTAGGCCAGGGTCTTACTGAGAGGGGGCTGTCTTGTCATCTTTAGCATAAACTAAATATTCTATGAACGTATGCAAACAGCTCTAAATAAATCTAAAGTCTAAAGTTTTACTGGTGTGAAATTAAATTCTTATTGGCCAAATAAATGCCTGTTTTGATGAGTTGATTTATAAAGATTTTTGTTAATCTCAGGATTTTAATTATGCAGTTCACAAAACTGTACAAGTCCATGTGACGAGAATTACTATATCTTTCTTAACCTCAGCACTTACTTTCTTTTGCTTAGAAAATTGCTCATAATCTGGTTATAATTTTGACCCAAATTCTTTATTCTTCTGTGAGCTAAGCAGAATAATGGGATATAGTATGTCTTCATAATAAAACAACACTAATACACTACTAGTAAGATTAAGTCAGACAGTTTTACTTCTACCAAATGTATAATGGAGATTGTCTCAAAGTTGTGTCCACATATTCCACGCTGATCTTGCAAAGCAACTATTTCAAGCACATCACTGGAATACAAGTAGCCCTGCACCTGCTGGTGAGCTCAACATTCACTGGTTGGAAGAGTGACCTGGCATCTTGTAAATCATGGTGTTTCTTCAGGAAAATGTGCAGTGTCATATAACAACTAATTTTAATGTAAATTAGTGCTATACTGTAATCTTTGTTAATGAAAATGATAAAACAATATTGACAAGCTAGGACACCTGTGGTATCTTTAATTGTATCACCTTCAGAAGTTTGCTTCTTAGGGTATAATAAAGTGTGGAAGAATATTGAGTGTATGTTTACTCTGGGCCTGGGAGAACTTAATTTTCTAGAGCAGCTTGTTGGCTGTGTGCAATGGGGAGAAGGTACCATGATGACACTCACAGGGAGCCACTGTTCACTGCCACTTGGAAGTGGTCATTGTTAACATCACAGCCATAACACTTTGAACAATGTAGAGGTGCACAAACAGTTGAACTTAGAATTAGCAATATTGGCTTTATGTAATAAAGGAAGCATTTTGGACTTATCTCTTGTGTAATTATTCATGTGTGATTTGGGAATATAGGATTTTGCCTTCCATATTGGGTAAGTCATTGAGTTTTGGGTATTTTCAGTAATTAAGAATTAAGGTTGGCTGAGTGTGGTGGCTCACTCCTGTAATCACAGCAATTTGGGAGGCCAAGGCAGGAGGAAAGTTTGAAACCATAAGTTTGAGAATCAGCCTGAACAACATAGTGGTATCTCATCTACTAAAAGTAAACAAAATTAGCCGGGTGTGGTAGTGCACATCAGTAGTCCTAGCTACTTTGGAGGCTGAGGTGGGAAGATCACTTGAGTCCAGGAAGTCAAGGCTACAGTCAGCCAAGATCGTGCCACTATACTCCAACCGGGACAACAGAGCAAGACCTTGTCTCAGAACGTAAGGTTACAACTCCCTCTGGTGAATAAGAAAGTTGGTATAAAAGTTAGGAAACATTTTATTGTTTATTTCACTTAATCATGTAAGTGTAATAAATATTACACAATTTATAAAGGTAATTCACATTTATAATTTAGAAAATAAAAGGGATTAATTATACATTCTCATACCACACACCATCACATTGTTAGCATTTTGATACACAGCTGTGCATTTATTACATGTCAAAGACTGCGTATACCATGGTGGTCCTATACAATCATAATACTGTATTTTCTGCTGTACTTTCTGTAATTCGATACATAAACACCATTGTATTATGGTTGCCTACAGTATTCAGCATAATCTCATGCTCTACAGGTTTTTTGCTTAGGAGCAGTAGGCTCTGCTATCTAGGTTTGCATAAGTGCAGCTAGGATGGGGAACATTTGAATGTTGATCCACATGCCAGGCTTTTGTGAGACAAATAAGGTTATGTTTTAATCAAAATGCTTATTTCAGAATTGTCTAGAAAATAGTGCTGGCTGCTTGTCATTCGTCCTGAATTTCTTGTTTCTCTACTGTGTAGCTGTGCTTTTAGTGTGGTTTTGTCTTTTGAGATAGGGTCTCACTCTTTCCCAGGCTAGAGTGCAGTGGTGCAGTCATAGCTCACTGTGTCCTTGAACTCTTTGGCTTAAGCATGCCTCCTCCCTCGGCCTCCTAAAGTGCTGTGATTACAGGTGTGAGCCACTGTGTCCTACTAGTGATTGTGATTAACAGGCCTCCAGGTAAGTGCCATAAGTGAAAGGTTGCCTTACTCAAAAGTTAGCCATGTGGGTAACGCCAGATATTTGGTCAAGGAGATTTAGAAGAAGGAAATTTTTCCTGCAGTGTTGGCTTAAGTGTGGCACTATTGTGTGTGTAAGGTGCATTCTGTGAGAAGGATATCGAACAGTATAAAGGGATGTGATTCCAAACATCTAGAACTCATTCCAGAAACAGTAAGATGCTAGTAGTTAGTCTTTATCTACGGCAACTTTTGAGAAAGTTTCAGTGGATTCCCAAGGCTCAAGAATTGTGCTAATAAGCACTCGGGTGATTCTGGTACAAAATTAGGGTTCCGACCTCAGCTGATTGGTCTGCTATTGGTCAGGAACAAAAACTAGGTATACTCTGCTTCCAGAAAACACACTTACCTCTGCACAAATGCTAACATATTGCAAAAATGTATTTGTGGAAAGCTTAGTTTCATCTAGTGGTTACTCTTGCCCTGACAAAGCAGCAAATAAATCCTCTGCTAATACCATCAGAGCTTGACTGAAGTCATCTCAGAGAATATTACTCCACAAACACAGTGGACACAGTGACTTGTCTAATAGGCTTAGTTTGGTGGTTTTCTTTTTGCAGAACTACTGCCTGAGTACTGGCTGCTCCAGGGCAAGTGCAACTTGTTTCCTGACTAGTTCATTGCCCTCCGGACAACCAGAGTCTGAATATGCCTAAGACACATCACTTCATGGTTTGGAGCATTTTTGAAATTTAGAACAGGCTCTACACTGGGTTTGTAGCTGGAAGGGGCAGTAATTGCATTATGTCCAGTGAGGGGAGTTTTCCAGGAGTCGGTTTCAGTGGAAGAAAGGTTTGAGTACTGTTTTGTTACAGAGGGCTCTCTGGGTTTTGCACGGCCCCAAAAGGGCACTGGGGAAGGGACTTACAGACCTTCTGGTCACAACCCTCAGTAGCCAGGCCAGAGGTGAGGTAACTTGGCTAAGGTTAATTGACTCACAAGTGGCAGAACTAGGACAAAAGCTCAGACCTCTTGATTTCTGTTCCTGAGCTACTCCCACCACCTTAGGAGAACTTCATTTCTCTTATTATAATTGAATCATTTTCCCACAACATTTCTAACATCTGAAGTTCAAATATTAGATATCTCACCTAGGGGTGAGATTTCAAAGGGCAAAGAAGGAAAGCATTTCTTTTGGGTTCTGAGCTCCTGTTAGACCCAGCCCTGAAGAAAGCACAGTGATGACATCTGTGGAAGACGTGGAGTGGGTTATATAACAAAACCTCACTTTCTCCACCATCCCTCAGGCCTCACTGGCGCCCTGCCTTTGCTGAACCACTTCCTTCTCCAGGTGCCATAGGTGCGGCCTGCAGGCACAGCATCCTGGGGCCCACGTGTTCCAGAGTATCATGCAGAGATGACCTGAGGAAGCTCGTCAGGCACAGCTGTCTGCAAGGGGCTTTGAGTCTCATGCTGTCTGTGGGCCCTGTTAACCTGGAACTTCATATCTACTCTGTGGGCTCTGGTCATCTTCATTTAAGGGCCCAAACCCAGGGTCTGACTTTGTCGAGCTGTGACCAGGAAGAGCAGTGGTTCCTCTGTCAGGCGGCAGCTGGGTGAGTCCTGCCTCCATAGTAAACTTCATTCCAATAACAGCACAAGTCAGTCCCCCAGTGCTGCCTGAGCTCGGCTACAGCTGCAGGACAGGAGGCTGCAAGGGTCCAGGCAAGTGACCTGTGCCATGCTGGAGAACTCCATGGGTCTGGGGAGGGCTGCTGGCTGCTTCTGCAGGAAGTCTGCAAGTGCTGTGCCTCAGCAGGCTTCCTCAGAGCCTGACCTGGAATCTGACCTGGGACAGCTGAGGAAGCCCAACCCACCTGAGGGAGTGCCCAGCCGATGGCCTAGCAGACTCGGGCTTCCTCTGCCTTCCTGGGAGGTGCCACTGCCGGGACTAATGGCTGCTCTGGCCCTGCTAGGGCAGACAGGGACAATATATGGTCAGTCCTTAGAACTGGAGCTGCAGGAGAAAAGCTCCTGTGGCATTTTTCTGAACTCTCAGGAGGTCAGCTACACAGGAGTCCTACATCCTGCACTGCCTGCCTTTGGCTTTCTTTCTTCTGCACGCACAGACCCAGTGCTCCCAGCAGGTGGCCCGAGGAAACAGGCTCCAGCCAAAGTCCAGGAGGATGCCAATGCCCCTCAGAACGCAGAGGCTGCAGCATGGCACCACAGCATCCCTTGTATCTTTCCCCAAGGTCTCCCTTTCCCTCTGCTCACAATAGGTATCCCTGCCCCATTCCCATGTCCTCAGATGGCGTCATCCCAGCATGGGGCACTCAGTCCCACAGTGTGGTAGGACTAGGGCGTAATCTGGTGGCAGCACTGGTGCAGGGCACATGTCAGCCCGTTCCCCACACTCACTGGGGCCCACGCCACTGACCTTACCTACAGTCACCCATGTGCAGAGTTCTGCCTCTTGCAGGTGGCCTCCCTCACTCAGAATCTGTGCTTCTACTCAGCCCCCTGCTCCGGATGCACGGGGTGTGGATGCAGGGGGCCCAGTGGCTGCTGTGGGACACTCAGCCTTGGGTGCTCTTCCCTGGGCTCCCCACATTCCTGAGCCCAGCTCTGCCCTGAATGCACTGACCTCCTAGGCTGTAGGGCCTGGCCACGTGTCAGAGGTCAGTTTGAACCCATCCTGGCTTTAGCACAGCGGGTTTTTTACTTCCATGGGGCAGGGCTCACCTCACTGGGAGGACCAAGGGTTCACTGAGCTCCAGGCACAGGGCTGGGAATGGGCAGCCATAAGGTGTCCTTGCCGGCAATTCCTGCTACTCAGTCTCCCAACTGGAAGCCAGGGTGTCAATGTCCTAAGACCATGGGCTCGCTTTCCACATCAGCCTCTAGAGATTGTTCTACAACAGGCAGGCTTGGCTCTCCCTGCTCAGAAACCTTAGTAGCTGTACTGACTTCCCCATCCAGCCCCACTGGCCTTTGTGACCTGGCTCGACAATGGGCTGTGTGTCACCCTGTCCCCCATGCCTCTGTGCTGATGCTGCCTGAGTGCCAGCCTCCCTCGCCTGAAACACATCTGCTCTTCCTGGGGTCTTAGCTTAAGCCCACTTCTCCAGGGACCCTCCCAGGATTCCCTGCACCTATAACAGCCAAGACACACAGCACTGCACACCATGGCTGTGTGGCCCATAGGCACTTCCAGAGAGCTGGGAACAGCTGGGCTGAGCAGTTCAAGACTGCAGGCAGAGGTCATGTGGGGGGTTGAGAGAGAGAGGCAGGGCTTCCTGAGGTCTAGAGGTTCTGTGAAAACCACCCCTGAGCCACAGCCACTGCCTGAAAGGACCATGTGCAACAAGAGATCCCAGAGCAGACCACCTGCCATGCCTGCTGCCACTGTTCTGACAGCATCCATCTCACAATGTGACCCTGCAGGACTGCCAAGTGTCCAGCTGTCTGTCCCCCAGCCAAGTTCAGCCAAGCAGACCCTCTCCCCAAATTCCAAGAGAGATGAAAGTATAGAAGTCCTTGGTCAAGACAGAGCTGCCTTCCATTCCAGGCTTGATTAGGGCTCTCCTATGACTCTGAACCTCTGAATATCTTTTTGTGGCCTAAGCTGCAGGTTCCTATTGTTTACACCCACAGACACGTTTCTTGGGATCAAGGACCACACTGTCAGGGGCCACTGAGGACACTGGGTCTGAGAGTCATGACAAATCTAAGCTGGCTTTGGCGGGTGAAACTCTGCCTCCTGAGGGCAGGCAGTGGGCTGCTGCAGCCCTGGCTCACCCTGCTGGGGTGTGGGTGTTTGTTCAAGCTCCAGCCAGGACAGAGGCAATTTGTTCATTCCTGGAGCTCTTGCCACACAGCAGCACAGGCCACCAGCTGCACTCACAAACCTCAGGCCCTCCAGGGTGAGGGGGCAGCAGTCAACATGTCTGGCTCTCAGGTGTCAAACGCCTTGCTCTCATCCTTCCTTGTGGGCACTGAGGTCGTAGAGTTAATGGAGAAAATTGCTGGGGTATCAGGAAGCAGCGATCTCAGCCCCACGCCACACAGAGCTGCAGAGGCCCTGCCTTCAAAGCAGCTGAGGCCCACACCTGCTTTCTCCCTGAGGACAGCCCCCTGGGTTCTTCATTTTGAGCCCAACAGCAGGTGGGGGAGCCCTATCAGAAGACCAGATGAGACCGCAGCACCAGGCACCAACGTTGGTTTTAATGGCATCAACATCCAGGAGGTTGCAAGTCAGTTCTGGTTGGCAATGTCTGTGGCCTCCGGTTGGCCCCACAGCCTTCAAGAACTCACTGCCTGGTCTCCCTGCCTCCTGCCCCACTAAAAAAAGACAAAACAATTGCACTGACAGACAGACCCCAGAGTACCCAGCCTTTCACACACCCCCGGGCTGTCGGAGTCAGCAAGGGCTTTGGCGTCACTTGGCAGTGACCCAGGGCTGTGCCTGGGATAGTGTTTATCAAATGTGGCACAGGTTCATTTACAAACTGGGGCTCTGGAAGGTCTACTGCAGTTAAAAGAGACTCTTGTCTCTAATGGCTTCTCGAGGAGCTACAAAAAGTTGAGCCTGGATAACGGTGTAGGTTGGTTGGTCGATTTGTAAGGAATGTGTAAGGCATTTTGTTAAGTTGAACAGTAACTTCTTTTTCCACAGAGGAGACTCAGACAGAGGTGCGCTCCTTTGAGCCACTGCTGTCCTCCTGTGACCAAAGGCAGGTGGTGTGAGTGGAAGGCTGGGCCAGGAGCCATGGCGTGACCTCCTGCCCTCCCTCCGTGGGCACTGTCTTTTCAGCTGTTCCTGCAGTGTCTTCACGGTGTCCTCTCTTGCTAGCTGCTCCTGGGTCATCTTCAGAAGTTCCTGCAGTTTGGCAGCAGCACACCCCAGGTCACTTGTTAAATTTTTCTCTTTTTCTAGTCTCTCCTGATGGTCAGAAGGTTGATGGGGGTCAGCCTTTGAGTGGCACCAACAGGAGAGCCACCCCAGCTATGCCCACAGGACCTGGACACCAGGGGCCTGGAACCCTCTAGGGGCATAGGGAAGGCAACTTCTGGTCATCCAGAGACAGGTGCTGATGACAGGGAGGAAACCACCCATGCTGACCATCAGGGCTGAGTCCTGTTGCTCCTGGCACTGCCAGGAGAAATTCCTGGGGCAGGAGCCGTCTACTCTGTACAGTCCAAGGCAGCACAGGAGATGTGCCTGACCACCAAGTGCAGGACATGTGGCTGAGAAATGCACTTCAGTTCTACATGATTTGCATTTCAACAGTCACCCAGACTAATGGTTGCCATGTGACCAACCACGTGACACTGCAGGACTAGAAGCCCACATCCCAGCCCTGGGTAGTGACAAGGGGAAGCCAGTGCCCTTGGTCAGCTCTCCCCTTTCTGCCCTTTTTCCAAGACCAAGAGTGGCCCCAAACCCAGGGCAGACCCCACAGGTGTGACCCCCACCCCAGCCCCTGCCTGCCTTCAGCTGTGAGGCCTCCTCTGTTTCTGAAGACTCCAGGGGGCCGGCTGTGCGGAGCTTCTCCAACTCTTCTTGTAAATGACATGCCGAGCCTTGCCAGATAAGGAAGTGGGGTCTAGATGAGAAACCTTATAAACTGCCAAGCTGTCAAGACCCCACCAAGCATGACTAGGGACCAGGAGGCACCCCCAGCCTGATGGGGCAACAGCTCTATCCTGCAGCTGGAGTGAGTGGGCTGGACCCCCAAGTTCAAGGAAGCCAGGGACTGACCCCAGCTCCAGGTCAAGACTCCTTAGGCATGCAGACCACCCACAGGGCTCCCAAAGCACCTCCAGCCTATGTTCCACCTGACCAGGTCACACCCACTGCTGCCCAGAAGGCCCAGGCCCAGCCTAGGTGCTGCTGGGCACAGCCAAGAGGGGCAGGGCCAGCCCACTCATTCACTGGAGACTCAGGGCCCAATGGCTGATGGGGGCTGAGAGCCACCCAGCAGGACGTGACCTCCTCAAACTCGGCTGTGAGCTACTGTCAGTGCATCTGCTTGTCCTCCAGGATGGCTTCTGTCCACTCCAGCTGCATGTTCAGCTGTGCAAACACCACAGACATAACCCAGCTGCCCGGCAAGGAACCCTCCGGGGGAGGCCCAGGGTTCCAGTGCAGACCCTGCTCTTTAGCTTTTTCTAGCTCCCCCTTTCCCTGTCCCAACATTCCCCTTACTGGGGAGAGGGCACCTCAGCCCCTGGTACAAACTCCGGTGTGGCTGAGGAGCAGCTGATGAGGCCTCTGCAACCTCAGGGGCCTTTAATGAGACTCACAGGACAAGAAAGATGCCTCCGAGCCCTGGCCCCACAACCGCGGCCATGTACCCCAGAACTTAAGTATAGTAATAAAAAAGAAAAAGAAAAAAAAAATCTTCACCAAAGTCCCACCTGGGTCTGTGACAGTTTCTCTGCTTGTAGGTTTCTGAAGCAAGCACTGCAGCAGTGCCATCTAGTGGGCAAAAGGCCAAGTGTCACAACGGAGAGAATCCTCCAAGAGGAAAGCAAAGTCGTGGAATTCAGGGCCAGAAAACAGTTAACCCAGACACAGCTGGATCGGACTTTAGACTCTCATTCCAACCTCTCTTCTCTTCTACCACTAACTGTAAAAAACACTGCCAGGTATGGTGGTGTATGCCCGTAATCTCAGCTATTCAGGAGGCTGAGGAGGGAGGATGGCTTGAACCCAGAGTTCGAAGCTGCAGTGAACTATAACCTCAACACTGCACTCCAGCCTGTGTGACAAAGTGAGATCCTGTTTCTGGGGAAAAAAAAGCAAAACGAAATAACAAGAAAAACTTAACACTGCAAATTCTTTCTGCCTCCTTTGAAATGTATATGAACCTTCCTGCAGCCTCTTTACCACTTTTACAACAAAAAGATGCTTTTCTGGAGGACCTGGGAGCCATCTCTTTGAAAGGTAATCATCGAGAAAGATAGTACCCATATCTCCCAGTTACAGTGGAAATGTAGCTGCCTAGCTTTGATGGATAGCAGCCAGCAACCACAGATGACCCAATCACAAAAAAAATTTGCAAACTCAGGAACAACTCAACATACTGGACACATCCCACTTCACACAGTTCCCCCAAACATTCTCCAGGACTCTCACACTAAAGCACCCTGATGCTGATGCTTACAAACCCTCCAGGCCTGGTGGAGTGGCTGAAACCTGTAATCCCAGCACTTTGGGAGGCCAAGGCAGGTGGATCACGAGGTCAGGTGTTCGAGATCAGCCTGGCCAATATGATGAAACCACGTCTCTACTAAAAATACAAAAAAAATTAGATGGGCATGGTGGTGCATGCCTGTAATCCCAGCTACTTAGGAGGTTGAGGCAGAAGAATTGCTTGAATCTGGGAGGAGGAGGAGGGAGTGAATCAAGATCACGCCATTACACCCCAGTCTGGGTGACACAGCAAGACTCCATCTCAAAAAGAAAAAAAAAGAAGAAAAAGAAACTCTTCAGCTCATGGTGTCAGCAGAGTCAAGGTTAACCTTCCCTATTATCTTGAATAACGTCTTCCTTACCTGCTTAACTCTGTCTGACACAAATTGTCTTTGACATAGCTTTTCTGAGGATCCACCCTAGAACTTAAAGTCCACTCCCACACCCCCAGGTTGCTTCAGAAGCAACAGAGCTCCCCTCCACCTATCCATAAGGCAAACCTACTGCCTACACACTCATACATCCCCATCAACCCCACTGCCCCACTGTACCCCTTAACCCAAATGAGGGCCATGTTACAGAATTTGGAAGTTTACAAAGTAAAAAACACAGCTTCTGGGGTGCCCTGGGAGAAGGTTTTATTGCCTAGGTTCTCATTTTTTCTAATTTTTTTTTAAAGCTATCTTCTGCCTGGGTGCGGTGGCTCATGCCTGTAATCCTAGCACTTTAGGAGACCCAGGTAGGTGGATCGCCTGAGGTCAGGAGTTTGAGACCACCCAGACCAACATAGTGAAACCCCGTCTCTACTAAAAATACAAAAATTAGCCAGGTATGATTGTGGGTGCCTGTAATCCCAGCTACTCAGGAGGCTGAAGCAGCAGAATCACTTAAACCCGGGAGGCAGAGGTTGCAGTGAACCTTGGTCACGCCATTGCACTCCAACCTGGATGATAAGAGCAAAATTCCATCTAAAAAACAAAATCAACAAATAAAAAAACTATCTTCTCTGTTCTCCATAGGATTCCCAGGAAGAGGGTAGCCAAGTGTTCAGGCCACCTGACTTGACAGCATTCCCCATCAGTGACTGTAAGGGTTTCTCAATACACACACAGGTTGCTATTCAGAAATGCAGGTGATAGGGCCAAAGATGTCCTCTTCCCTGGGACATTACCCACTAGCTTACTTAAAAAACATCTAAGCAACATCAGGTTTCATGGTCTCTAGTCTCACACTGTCAATCCTAAAATTTCTAAAGTTTAGGTAGTTGGAAGTTGTATTAAGAGCTATCTCTAGAGGCCAATTGTAAGGGTAGCTGAGAGAAAGGAGAATAGACCCAAAGTCAGGCAAGAATGTTTTCTTAACCTTCCAGGCTGCTCCCTAACAGTCCAAGGAGGCAGCCCGAGCTTAAAAAATGAGGGGTTTATGTGGGGTTGGGGGGCAAAAATGGTTTTAGGACTGAAGTAATCTATTCACTGGTAATAGGAACAGAGATAGTTTGTTAACTTGTAACAGACATACAGTGCCTCATTCTGTGACTTTTGTGGTGGCAATTTTTTTTTAAAAAAGACAGAAACCAGGATTGTTTTTACAGATACGTGTCAAACAGAAATTCACAAGTATGGATAACCAACATATGTTTTCTCTGTCCTCCCTCCAGCTGCCTGGATAGTTGTAATCAGTCTTTGCTTAATTGCCACATGTCTGGCAGCCTTGGTGTGGCTCCTAGGTAGGGGTTTATGAATGCAGCTACAGAGCAATCAGAGGTGGGGAAGGTGTCAGCCTACACAGCTTGTCCTGAACACCAAGTACAGTGGCTCATGCCTGTAATTCCAATGCTTTGGAAGGCCAAGGCAGGAGGATTGCTTGAACCCAGGAGTTTGAGGCTGCAGTGAGCTACGATTGCACCACTGTCCTCCAGCGTGGTCAACAGAGGAAAATCCTGTCTGTAAAAAAAGAATTTAAAATTTTAAACATAAAATAAATTTTCTAAAAAGCAAATTTTGTCAGTTAATTCAAAGTTTAAACTTCTCTCTCAACTTTACAAACATAACCATATATAGCCTCCTGAAAGTAGGAGGTGGTGTCTCTGGCATGCATGCTGTCCTGGGGGTCATTACTGCCGTCTCTTAAAATGTTCATCATTCTGTGCCCAGTGGATGGTCTCAGAGCAATGTAAGCCTGCTGGCATCAATCTCTCTTAACCAGGAGCATCCATAGTGGATGGCCACTTGTTCTGTCCCCAAGCCTTTTCAGGTCCTTACAGTGGTACCTTTAGAAATTTCCAGGCTTCTATAGACCCTGCACAGGATGAAGAACTGAAAACCTTGCTCAAACCTATAATCCCAGCACTTTGGGAGGCAGAGATGGGTGGATCACAAGGTTAGGAATTCAAGACCAGCCTGGCCAACATGGTGAAACCCTGCCTCTACTAAAAAAAAATAGCTGGGGGTGGTGGTGTTTGCCTGTAATCCCAGCTACTTGGGAGACTGAAGTAGAATCGCTTGAACTGGGGAGACGGAGGTTGCAGTGAACCAAGATCATGCTATTGCACTCCAGCCTGAGCAACAGGAGTGAGAATCTGTCTAAAAAAAGAAAAAGAAATAAAGAAAACTTCACCTACCTCAAAGAGCAGAGTGCCTATTTCCACAGTCCTCTGGCCACCACATGTTGGCACAGGACACTCTGCAAGGAAACTATTTTCCCATGAAATTCCAGAGCCCTTTCTGTTTCATCTTCTATGTCTATCTTTCCACCTTTCTTCTTTCCCACCTTCTCCAAATCTCTCCTGCACAATTCTCTAGTTGAAAGGTGAAAGGGAGTGGTCATCCCTCTGGGGGGAAGAGGACCCCCCTGATATCAAAGCCCCACACAGCAGCAGCCACAGTGAAAGCCTATATGTGGACCACACAGCATCTCTCTCACTGCTGTGAAGAGAGGCAACTGGAATTCAGAAACCCTTTGCTCTGGCAACAAAAGCCTATGGCAGTGAGTCTCCTATTGGCTCAGAAAAGTATTGTTTGAAAAACA
>JAPYYA010003238.1:0-13091 GCA_028533165.1 Leontopithecus rosalia | reverse complement strand
GTGTCCGTAATAGGCAAGTCTGCCTTCCTGGAGCTCCAAACCTCGGTCAGAAGGGGAACCAGTCGTGTTCACTCTGCGCCGAGGTGCCGGCACAACTTCTGCGCTGGCCTCAGGAGTCAGCGCTGGGAACCCGAGCGGCTCCTCCAAACCCCAGTCAGAAGGGGAGCCAGCCCCGCCTAGTCAGCTCCGATGCCGTGCGGAGGTGCCGGCGAGACTACTGCCCCGCGTGGCTCCTCCACTGGGAATCTTCTGCTCCTGAGCGACCAGAATTTGTCTGAAAGTGTGGCGTCCTCTAGTTCTATGAGCTTTAACTGCGAGCTGCAATCCCGAGATGTTAGTGATCGGCCATCTTGGATCATTCCCCTTTATCATTTTTTATTGTATCTATTTGATTCTCCTCACTTTCATTTTTTATTAATCTAGCTAGTGGTCTATTTTGTTGATCTTTTCGAAAACTCAGCTCCTGAATTTATTGATTTCTTGAAGGGTTTTTTGTGTCTCTATCTCCTGCAGTTCTGCTCTGATCTTAGTTATTTCTTGTCTTCTGCTAGCTTTTGAGGTTTTTTTTGATCTTGCTCCTCTAGCTCTTTCAATTTTGATGATAGGATGTCAAATTTCGTTCTTTTCTTGCTTCTCATGTGGCCATTCATTGCTGTATATCTTCCTCTAGACACTGCTTTAAATGTGTCCCAGAGACTCTGGTACATTGTGTCTTCATTCTCATTGGATTCAAAGAACATCTTTTTTTTTTTTTTTTTTTTTTTGAGACAGAGTCTTGCTCTGTTGCCAGGCACCAGGCTGGATTGTAGTGGCGTGATCTCGGCTCACTGCAACCTCCAACTCCCAGGTTCAAGCAATTTTCCTGCCTCAGCCACCCGAGTAGCTGGGACCACAGGTGTGCACCACCATGCCCAGCTAATTTTTGTATTTTTTAGTAGAGACGGGGTTTCACCATGGTCTTTATCTCTTGACCTCATGATCTGCCTGCCTTAGCCTCCCAAAGTGCTGGGATTACAGGCTTAAGCCACCATGCCCAGCCTCAGAGAACATCTTTATTTCTGCCTTCATTTCATTGTTTATCCAGTCGACATTCTAGAGCCAGTTTCACTTTCCATGACATAGTGCTTTTCTGAGTTAATTTCTTAATTCTGAGTTCTAATTTGATGACCTGTGGTCTGAGAGACCATTTGTTATGATTTCTGTTCTTTGCATTTGCTGAGGAGTGATTTACTTTTAATTATGTGGTCAATTTTAGAGCAGGTGCAATACGGTGCTTGGAAGAATGTATATTCTGTGGATTTGGGGTGGAGAGTTCTGTAGATGTGTATTGGGTCCACTTGGTCCAGATCTGAGTTCAAGTCCTGGATATCCTTGTTAATTTTCTGTCTCATTGATCTGTCTAAAATTGACAGTGGAGTGTTAAAGTCTCCTGCTATTATTGTATGGGAGTCTAAGTCTCTTTGTAGGTCATTAAGAACTTGCTTTATGTACCAGGGTTCTCCTGTAATGGGTGTGTTTAGGATCATTAGCTCTTCTTGATGCATTGATCCTTTTACCATTATGTAACACCCTTCTTTGTCTCTTTTGATATTTGTTGTTTTAAAGTCCATTTTTTCAAGAGACTAGGATTGCAACTCCTTTTTTTTTGCTCTCCATTTCTTTGATAAATCTTCCTCCATTCCTTTATTTTTAGTTTTTATATGTCCTTGCACATGAGATGGGTTTCCTGAATACAGCACACTGATGGGTCTTGACTTTTTATCCAATTTGCCAGTCTGTGTCTTTTGCTTGGGGCATTTAGTCCATTTACATTTAAGGTTAATATTGTTCTGTGTGAATTTGATCCTGACATTTGGATGCTAGCTGACTGTTTTGACTGTTAGTTGATGCATTTTCTTCATTGTGTCAGTGGTCTTTACCATTTGGTACATTTTTGGAGTGGCTGGTACTGGTTGTTCCTTTCCTTGTTTATTGCTTCTTCCAGGAGCTCTTGTAAGGCAGGCCTGGTGGTGATGAAATCTCTCAGCAATTGCTTATCTGTAAAGGATTTTATTTCTCCTTCACTTATAAAGCTTAGTTTAGCTGGATATGAAATTCTGGGTTGAAAGTTCTTTTCTTTAAGGATGTTGAATATTGGCCCCCACTCTCTTCAGGCTTGTAGGGTTTCTGCCAAGAGATCCACTGTGAATCTGATTGGCTCCCCTTTGTGGGTAACCTGATCTTTCTCTCTGGCTGCCCTAAGCATTTTTTTCCTTCATTTCAACCCTGGTGAATCTGATGATTATGTGCCTTGGGGTTGCTCTTCTTGAAGAATATCTTTGTGTTCTCTATATCTCCTGGACTTGAATAGTGGCCTCTCTTGCTAGTTTGGGGGAGTTCTCCTGGATAATATCCTGAAGAGTGTTTTCCAGCTTGGATTCATTCTCTGCATCACATTCAGGTACACCTATCAAATGTAGCTTAGGTCTTTTAACATAACCCCATATTTCTTGGAGGCTTTGTTCATTTCTTTTCACTCTTTTTTCTCTATTCTTGCCTTCTCATTTTATTTCATTGAGTTGATCTTCAATTTCTGGTATCCTTTCTTCTGCTTGGTCAATTCAGCTATTGTAACTTGTGTATGCTTTGCAAAGTTCTCATGCTGTGTTTTTCAGCTCCATCAAGTTGTTTATATTCCTCTCTAAGCTGTTTATTCTAGTTAGCATGTCATCTAACCTTTTTTTCCTAGGCTCTTAGTTTCTTTGCATTGGGTTAGCACATGTTCTTTTAGCTCTGAGAAGTTTGTTATTACCCACCTTCTCAAGCCTGTTTTTATCAATTCATCAGATTCATTCTCCATCCATCTTTGATCCCTAGCTGGTGAGGAGTTGTGATTCCTTGGAGGTGAAGAGGTATTCTGGTTTTTAGTGTTTTCATCCTTTTTTGTGCTGGCTTCTTCCCATTTTAGTGGCTTTATCTACTTGTGGTCTTTGTAGTTGGTGATTTTCGGATGGGGTCTTTGAGTGGACATCTTTCTTGTTGATGTTGAAGCTATTTCTTTCTGTTTCTTAGCTTTCCTTCTAACAGTCAGGCCCCTCTGTTGCAGGACCACTGGAGGTCCACTCCAGACCCTGCTTGCCTGGGGATCACCTGCGGGGGCTGCAGAATGGTAAGTGTTGCTGCCAGTTTCTTCTGTTATCTTCATCCCAGAGGGTATCTGCCAGATGTTGGCCTGAGCTCTCCTTTATGAGGTGTGTCTTTGGGTATACAGGGGTCAGGGAGCTGCCTGAGGAGACAGTCTGTCCCTTATAAGAGCTCAAGTGCTGAGCTAGGAGCTTGGTTGTTTTGTATAGAGCTACTGGGCAGGTACATTTAAGTCTGCTGCAGTGGAACTCATAACTGCCTCTTTTCCCAGGTGTTCTGACCTAGGAAGGTTGGCTTTATTTATAAGTTCCTGTCATGCTGCTGCCTTTTTTCAGAGATACCCTGCCCCACACAGAGTAGTCTAGTCACAGTCTGTCAGCAGAGGTGTTGCTGAGCTGCTGCAGGCTCTGCCCAGCTGCTGTGTGAACTGCCTCTGTATTGGTGGACTGCCTCAATAGTGGCAGACGCCCTTCCCCGCACTGAGCTGTTTCATCCCTGGTACAGCTGTGCTTGCTGTGAAACTCTCAATCCAGAGCATTTTGCTTGTCTTGTGGGGGTGGTACCTGCCAAGCCAGATTGCCTGGCTCCCTGTCTCAGCCCCCTCCCTTTCAGTTGAATGGGCAGCTCTGTCTCCCAGGTGTTCCAGACACCACTTGAAACAGCCGCCTAGATTTGTGTGAGTTTCTGTGAGCCAACCACGGCACCAGCTATGCTGAAAATTTGTGATGCTTTTTGGCCCAGGAATCTCCTAGTCTGTGGGCAGTGAAAACTTGTTTGGAAATACAGTTAACATTCACCTTCTGTGTTGTTCTTGCTAAGAACTACACTCTGGAGCTGTTCCTATTCAGTCATCTTGGATCCTCCCCTGTCTCTCTTATTTTGGGCATAAGAAAAATTAGTGGGTTTAGGTGTTTTGAGCTTGTTTAATCCATTATGAAGTTCTGTATCAGGTTTTTACATATTTTTTTAAATCAGCTATTGATGATGATTGTCTAGGTCCATTATTTCATTAGGGATTGCACAATGGTGATATTTTATCACCTATTCATCATTTATTAGCTAGAATACTTCCATAAAGAAAAATGACTTTTCCCTATCAACTATCTGGTTCGTTTGAGGTATAGTTTATAAAGGAATGTTAGAATAAATGCTTGATTCCTTCCTTTTATGTTTTCAGAGTAATTAGGTGGATCAGTAGTACTTATCAAAGTTGACTAATGAGAAAGTTTTCCACCTTTCGTAGTATCTAGGATCTCATGAAGTTTAAGCTATTTGATGAGTGAAAATTTCACTGTAGTTAGGGTCCTTTTTGATGCTCAAATGATTCTATTACTGGCCAGAAGCAACTTTTTCAAGTTATCTCCTAAAGTCTTTTGACATGAGCACAGACTTTCATACCATCCTTGTGTTTGATAGGACACATATTTCTGGCTTATATGTTTCCTTTCCCATATTTGGAATCAGGCTTGGTTTCTTTGAGGGGAGGGTGCTGAAGGAAAGTGCTGAAGGAGAAAAGTATTTAGAGACTATAATCTAGAAACTAAGGTGGCTCACTACTGTTGAGGTTGGTCATTGTTTCTGGGCTTTTTCAGTGGATAGGGTAGGACTTTTTTTTTTAGGAGAAAATATATTATTCATGTGATATATTTTCAATTAAATATTCTACGGTATGTGCTTTTCTTTTCTTTTTTCTTGAGACAGGATCTGGCTCTGTCTTGCAGGTTGGAATGTGGTGGTGTGATCTCTGCTCACTGTAACCTCTGCCTCCTGGGCTCAAGCCATCCTCCCACCTCAGCCTCCTGAGTAGCTGGGATAACAAGTACGCACGACCATGCCCAGATAACTTTTTTTTTGCATTTTTTTTTGTAGAGACAGGGTTTCACCATGTTGCCCAGGCTGTTGTGGAACTCCTGAGCTCAAGTCATCTGTGCCCACCTTGGCATCTATAAGTATTGGGATTACAGGCATGAGCCACTGTGCCTGGCCCTAATTTTCAATTGAAATTTGGGATTAGAAGTTTTAATTGACTTTTTATTTTATTTTATATATGCAACTCTTCTTTCTGATAATCTTGAGTCTTTTTTTAAAATTGCATTTTAGGTTTTGGGGTACATGTGAAGGACATGCAAGATTGTTGCATAGGTACACACATGGGGCAGTGTGATTTGCTGCCTGCCTCCTATCACCTATATCTGGCATTTCTCCCCATGCTATCTCTCCCCAGTCCCTCACCCCCAACTGTCCCTCCCCTGGTTCCCCCTGACAGACCCAGTGTGTGATGCTCCCCTCCCTATGTCCATGTGTTCTCATTGAAAATCTGATGTTCATGATATCTCATTAATTGACAGAAGCCAGGGGGAGAAAAGTATGCATGATGTGCTATTATTTATTTATCACACCATAAGCTACCACACGGAAGTTCAAACGTATGTACAGTAGTCTGTCTTATTTGTGGCTTCACTTTCTGTGGTTTTTGTTACTCATGATCAACTGTAGTCCAGAAAAGGTGAGTAAAATGCAATGAGATATTTTGTGTGAGAGAGAGAAACGACATTCACATAACTTTGTTACAGAATATTGTTATAATTGCTGTATTTTATTATTGGTTATTGTTTTAATTTATTTTTGTACTTAATTTATAAATTAAAGCTTATAATAGATATATATGTATAAAAACACATAGTATATATTATAGGATTAGGTACTGTCTGTGGTTTCAGGTATCCACAAAACTGGGGATCCCTCAGATAAGGGAGGGCTACTGTATGTATTCTATATTGTAGCCTTTTTTTTTTTTTGAGACAAGGTTTGGCTCTCTCATCCAGGCTGGAGTGCAAGTGTAATCTCTGTTCACTGCAACCTCCACCTCCTGGGCTTAAGCCATACTCCCACCTCAGCCTCCCAAGTAGGTGGGACCACATGCGTGTGCCACCACACCCAGCTAATGTATTCTTATAGAATGTCTCATTTCTTTTTTTTTTTTTTGAGACAGAGTCTCACTCTGTTGCCAGGTGCTAGGCTGGAGTACAGTGGCACAATCTTGGCTCACTGCAACCTCCGCCTCCTGGGTTCAAGCAATTCTCCTGCCTCAGCCTCCCGAGTAGCTGGGATTACAGGCACACATCACCACACCCAGCTAATTTTTGTATTTTTAGTAGAGACGAGGTTTCACCATGTTGGCCAGGCTGGTCTCGGTCTCTTGACCTCGTGATCCGCCTGCCTTGGCCTCCCAAAGTGCTGGGATTACAGGCTTGAGCCACCACGCCCAGCCAGAATGTATTTCTTATAGGAAAAAAGAAAAGGAAAAAAAAAGAGAAATCAAAAACTTGTTCAAAATGGTTAACTCCACTGGGGGAAAGAGTAGTGAGGAGAGGAACAGAATGAGAATTAGACTTCTTGAAGGAACTGCTTTGCAGATTTGACTTTGGAACCATATGCATGTTTTGCATAATAAAAATGTTATTAATCAAACTTTCAAAGAAGTAACCATTAGGGCCTGGCGCGGTGGCTCACCACTGTAATCCCAGCACTTTGGGAGGTCAAGGCAGGTGGATCACAAGGTCTAGAGATAGAGACCATCCTGGCCAACATGGTGAAACCTTGTCCCTACTAAATATTATATGGGTGTGATGGCACGTTCCTGTAGTCCCAGCTAATCGGGAGGCTGAGGCAGAAGAATAGCTGAGATTGCACCACTGTACTCCAGCCTAGTGACAGAGCAAGACTCCGTCTCAAAAAAAAAAAAAAAACCAAAGTAACCATTAGAAATCAGAAACAAAATGAGAAAGAGGCAAGAGATGATGGTGGCTTGGTAACTATGTGGAGAAGAAAGGCAATGAGATTTGCCAATGGATTGGATTTCAATGTAAAGGAGGCAAGAGTCAAGAATAATATAGGTTTTATGCCTAAAGAACTGGAAAAGTGACATGTGGAAGACTTCTGTGAGAGGCTTAGCTTTGGACATAAGATTGAGAGACTTTAATTAGACATTCAAGCAGAGTGGAACAAGTGGATATACAAGTCTAGAGTTCAGAGAAAAAGGTCTTTAAAAGATTAAACTTGGAATGTAGAGCATAGATAAGCAAACAGCAAATGAGGAAAGTATCTCTTTTTAAAATCATTTCAGCTAATTTTGTGTGTGAAGACAAAACTTGATTATTACCATTTTGCACTCCCTAATAAATTAGTGGCTCTTGGGCCTAGCAATGAGCATCGATGGCTGCTAACATCTCAAAAGGAGATATAATCAGATACTATGTACCATCTGATGGAAAAACACTTGTACTATAGTACCGCTGAAGGGATTGAGCCTCTGGGTCACCTGCTTGGTAAATGGTGAACTGAATTTTAAGTATGCAATCAGCAAAGCTACACTGTGGGAAACTCTGTCGGTTCTTCAACAATAAACTGCAAGGAAAAAAAAAAAGAAGGGGGAATAAGTGGATTTAAAGAGATTTAAAAGACATCAAATATAAAAATGGGCAGGACTGGGCTCTCATCTGAGGATGTGTATTTGGGTGCTGAGGCAATGAAGAAACAGGGAAATTACTATAGAAGCTGGGATGGTGTTTGATTTTGCGGGGACAGAGGAAGCAGAGATTGGGAGAGGACAGGACATACGGTGGGGGTGGCTGGCAGGATTCCATTTTCTTTGGCCTAGGTGATAGTTGCTGCTGGGGGATTCCCTTGCAACACCTCACAAAGCTATACATTCATTAGATTGACTTCTTTGTATCTCTGTTTTACTTATAAAACAAACCTACTCTAAAAAAATAAAGAGCCTTAAAAATAATAGAAGCTTTCTTTTCCCTCAATTCTTCCTTTACTAGCAACTGTTTACAAGGCTGATTTAGGCCATACCATGTAATGTCCTAAGTGAAGCTTAAGAGTGATATCCACTGTTTGTTGTTGTTGTTGTTGTTTTGTTTTGAGACAAGGTCTTGCTCAATTGCCCAGGCTGGAGTGCAGCGGTGAGATCACAGCTCACTGCAGCCTCAAGCTCCTGGCTCAGTCAATCCTCCCACCTCAGCTTCTCGAGTAGCTGGGACTATACAGGTATTTGCTACCATACATGGTTAATTTTTTGTAGAGACAGGGTTTCACCATGGTACCTAGGTTTGTCTCAAACTCCCGGGCTCAAGGAATCTGCCTGCCTTGGCCTCCCAAAATTTTGGTATTACAGGCGTGAGCCACCATGCCCAGCCAGCCACTGTTCTTGTTCTTTTAAAAGATATTTTAAGGTAGATATTTCATTTTCTATTAATGAAATATTTTGGGAATACCCAAAAGAATGAAGAAGATAATAAGAACACTTTTAGACATGCTACCCAGTTACAGAGACTGTTAATTTATCTCCTGTATACCCTTCCTCAAATTTATTTTCTCTTTTCCATTTGAAGAGGTCAACGCTATCTTAACTTGGTATTTATCATCCCTATTCCTGATTTTATTTTTTTATTTTAATTTTTTTGAGATGGAGTTTCGCTGTTGTTACCCAGACTGGAGTGCAATTGCATGATCTCCGCCTTCTGGGTTCAAGCAATTCTCCTGCCTCAGCCTCCCAAGTAGCTGGGACTACAGGCGCACACCACCATGCCCAGCTAATTTTTGTATGTTTAGTAGAGACGGGGTTTCACCTTGTTGACCAGGATGGTCTCGATCTCTTGACCTCGTGATCTACCCGCCTAGGCCTCCCAAAGTGCTGGGATTATAGGCGTGAGCCACCATGCCCGGGCTGCTATTCATGATTTTATACTTTACATATAAAAGTTCTCCTTTCTGAGGGTTCAATCAAGAGTATGTGTAACTAGTATTTATGTCATCATCAGAATTATTTTCTGGTAATCGTTCAAAGCAGATTTGTATTAGAACTTACCTTACCTCCCCATTTGAATTATGGTCTTTGGTTCAGCTCTGAGTAGCACTAATCTAAGCACTTTTGCTGCTGCTTCCTAAAAATAAATTGTCAGCATTTACTTTGCAGAAGTTTGTAGTGTCTCATCATTCCCCTCCTATATTTACCAATATTTGATTAGTTTATTAAGAAAAACCAGTTCACTAAGAGAACTAATGAGTGGGGATTCATAATGCATAATAGTCAAGTAATCCTGAAATATTCATATGAGTCTGAAGAAAAATATTAAAGTCATATGTATATACATGTATGTGTGCAAATATAGGTTATACTACATAATTTTATTTTTACGGTCATATCTTATACATGGTTTCAAGGCTGGGAAGCACTATCTAATCAAACATCTCTTTAGTAGCCACTAGCTACTGAAACTATAAATAAAATGTTAATAGTTAAGGATATTCAGCTTTTATTTTCTGAATACCTTAAGCAGTCTTCTTACCTTATTTTTTAGATAAAATTTTTTATTCACTATTGTTCACTGATCTCTTTCTAAAAACCAAAGAACTGCTAAGAACTCTTACATCTGTTTCTTATAAGGTTCATTCTTTGGGGAGAAATTTGCAAGATACTATGACTATCCAGAATACCTTAAATGTAGTCAATTATATGAAGTCCCATTAATTTACTTTAGAAGTGTGAAAGAAATCTGAAAGTTACCCAAGAAGCCTTGAATGGCCATAATACCAATTAGCTTTTCCATTTTCACAAAATAACACGAAATGAAAACTTTCATGGAAGGGTAAAAGTTATTATTAATCATAGAAAGTAAAACCTGAAACTCTTTGTATAACCTGAAAAGTCCTGGTAATATGTTCTAGGGAAGGATTTCCTAGAAACACTTGAAAAATTAAAGAAATACATAAACTTGCAGTTATTAGTAATGGAACATATCCCCACCTTTCCCCCCAAGTGTCTTTTTTAGTGTATAGCATAAACATGATATCTTAGCAAAATTTGAAACAAAACAAATGGCAGCATGAGGTGGTAAATGAGTGACAAAGTGGGTTCTAGTTGTGTTTTTAGAATTAATGTGTTGCAACTTCATGACTTGTCTGGGTCTGTTTACTTGTGGGAAGAATGAAGAGATTGGACAGATGAGCTCTAGAATCCTGTTCAGCACTAGGATTCTAGAATAGCAGTTAGTTGGATCTCATGATTAAACTTTGGTACGAATATTTTTCAAATGGAATTAAAACTTTTTATATCCTTGGCATGGAAGGAAAACATGATACCTTTTCTTTCCTTTTAACCTGAACTATCCCTTGAAGCTCCTTGCTATTCTTTTTCTCCTCTCTTGCCAGCTTTCTGCACAGCAGTCATTCCATGACTTTAATCCTCTCCTCCAATTATATACTGCCCTACCCACTCTACTTTCTTCCTTTCCTGTATGCTTCACCAAGAGAGGCCACTTAAGGCTTATGAAAGATTTTAGTTTTTTTCTCTCCTTTCTTAATTGACAAATTAAATAAACATTTATTGGAAACTTACTGCCTATTATGTATTAGGCATTGTATCTTGGAAAGACAGAGATGAAGACTAGCCCTGTCCTCGAGTTTGATGGCAGAGACAGACAAGTAAAAGAAGATTCTAATTCAGCCAGGCAAGTAGTTTGGTAGAGGAATGTATATTACATTGTGTATATAGGAGGCTTCCAGGAGAAAAACTGAGAAGAGTCTCAAAGCATAGAAGTTATACTGCCCCAAAATGGAGAAAAGTAATGTCCAGGTAGAGGGAAGAGGAGACGCAAAGGGAGGCCTTGGTGAGGTTGGAGAACAGCATGAAGTTTGGGATAAAAGGAGGACGTGGGTATGTGGGGAAGGAAGCGAGATAATCAGAGAGGGTCTTGAGTGCCAGGCTAAGGAGAGTAGGTAATATAATCAGTAGCCACAAAATTATTTTAAGCAGGGGAGTGATATGATCCTATTTGCTTTTAGTAACTATCACTGGAGCAGCAGTGCGAAAGCTGTTTTTTAGTAGGACAAGGCTGAAGTCTAAGAGATTAGTTAGGAGGTATTTTCAATAAGCCTGGTGAGAGGGGCTGGGATGAAGACATAGTTCAGAAACAAACAAGGAGACAGTTGAAATATACTTAGGAGACACAAAACTGATAGAATTGGGTGATGTATGAACAGATGTGAAGGGGAAGAAGGAAAACAATTGAAGGTGACTCTCAGTTTCCAGGTTGAATAGCTGAGTAGAGCTATTAAGCAAGATCAAAAATACAGTCACATGTCACTTAACAACAGAGATACTTTCTAAGAAATGAGTCATTAGCTGATTTCCTTGTGCAAACATCATAGAACGCACTTACACAAACTTAGGTGGTCTAGCCTACTACACACCTAAGCTATATGGTATTACCTATTGCTCCTAGGCTACAAACCTTTACAGTATGTTACTGCACTCAGGTCTGTAGGCAATTCTAACACAATGGTATTTGTGTATGTAAATGTTATAAACATAGAACAGGTACAGTAAAAATGTGGTATTATAATCTCATGAGCTCTGTCATATATGTGGCCTGTCATTGGCCAAATCATCGTTAGGCAGTACACGACTGTACATGAGGAGTAATCTGTTAGGAAAGACAATTAATTTAGTTCTGGAAATCACATGTTCTATGAGGCAATCTAACTCAGGAGAAAGAACTTTGGAAGTGGGTTTCACTGTAATCAAAGGAAAGCTGTCCATGGATGTGAATGAGTGTGTCAAGTTAAAAGAGGACTACAATGAGAACCTTAAGGAACATCGCATGTAAGGGACTGGTAAAGATGAGAGCCCCAGGAGGAGACTGTCTGTATGTCTATATCTTTGAGTCATATGTCATATGTCCATATGTATACATCCACACTCTCCTTTCCTAAAGACAAAGAGGGTATTCCCCTAATCCAAGGCTCACATCCCTGCTACCAAATTGGATTCCATCCTTATGTGCCCCTTCAAGCCCTACTCCACCAACAGCCCCTCCTCTCTCATATCTTCTACCTCTTCTTTCCATTACTTTAACATACATATGAAAGTTTTTGGGGAGGGGGAGGAAGATGGCGCTCTAGAAGCAACTCACCACTGCAGCTCTCAGTCAAGATGCAGAGGGTAAGCAAACACCGCATTTTCAGACGGATCCTTATAGCCCACAGAGTGGGGAAAAGCCCAGGTGTAAAAGGCATGCAGGACTCAAGCGTAGCGCTCTCTGCTGGTGCGGCAAGGCAGCCAGCGCCGCCGCAGTGGCACAGCGCACAAAACACATGGGTCTGAGTGCTCTGTTAAACCAGCAATTTGAGACTTGGGAGGGCAGATTGCTATGTTCATCTGATTGAACGGGTTTTGGATGGCGAACTAGACCAGGAGATTTCTGGGAGGTGAATTGTGAACCAGCGCAGCAGGTGACTGCACGGGAAATCACACAGATCCCAGGGCCCTTTCGGCCAGTGGCTGAGGCACCTGGGAGAGTCAACCCCACAACTTAAAAAGAAAAAAAAGCAAAGAGACTGGGAGGCAGGGAGCCAAGTGATCAGGCTCGATGGGTCCCACCCCCACAGGGACAAGCAATAAGGCGATTCGGAGTGCCGGGGGTTGAGAGTTCCACTGCGAGAAGAGCTGAACACATGACTGTGCAGCTCGGTGGGGGAGGGGCGTCCGTCATTGCCAAGAGCTTCTGCCCCTACTGAGGTACCCGCCCACTGCTGAGGCAGTCAGCCATTGCCAAGGCAACCTGCAATAACAGAGAGACTCCACCTACAGGGCAGAGCCCACATCAGCAGGGCGGAGTCTACGTCAGTAGGGTGGAGCCCAAAAAAGCAGGACGGAGCCCACGGCAAAAGGGCGAACTTCACGCCAGCAGGGCGGAGCCTCGGCAGCCAAATAGTGACTAGACTGCCTCCTAGCTGGGCAGGACAGTGCAACGGATACTCACAAATAAAGCCCTAACTCCCCGAGACAGAGCATCTGAGGAAAAAAACCGGTTTCATGAGTTCTGCCACAACAGACTTAAATGTACTTGCCTAGCAACACTGAATGAACAACGGAGCTCACAGAACAGCACTTGAGCTCC
>JAPYYA010003237.1:0-13092 GCA_028533165.1 Leontopithecus rosalia | reverse complement strand
ATATCTTTGTGGTGTTCTCTGTATTTCCTGGACTTGAATATTGGCCTGCCTTGCTAGGTTGGGGAAATTTTCCTGGATAATCTCCTGAAGAGTATTTTCCAGCTTGGATTCATTCTCTTCGTCATATTCTGGTACACCTATCAAATGTAGGTTAGGTCTCTTCACATAGTCCCACATTTCTCGGAGACTTTGTTCATTCCTTTTTGTGCTTTTTTCTCTAATCTTGGTTTCTCATTTTATTTCATTGAGTTGATCTTCAAGTTCTGATATTCTTTCTTCTGCTTGGTCAATTCGGCTGTTAAGACTTGTGCATGCTCTGCGAAGTTCTCATGTTTTGTTTTTCAGTTCCTTCAATTTATTCATATTCCTCTCTAAGTTGTCTATTCTTTTTATCATTTCCTCCAATGTTTTTTCAAATCTGTTTTCAAGGTTCTTAGTTTCTTTGCATTGATTTAGAACATGTTCTTTTAGCTCAAAGAAGTTTCTCATTACCCACCTTCTGAAGTCTGATTCCATCATTTCATCACACTCATTCTCTGTCCAGCTTTGTTCCCTTGCTGGTGAGGAGTTTTGGTCCTTTGTAGGAGGCAAGGTGTTTTGGTTTCAGTTGTTTTCCTCCTTTTTGCGCTGGTTTCTTCCCATCTTTGCGGGTTTATCCACCTGTCGTCTGAGTAGTTGCTGATTTTCTGATTGGGTCTCTGAGTGAACTCCCATATGTTGATGATGAAGTATTTCTTTTACTTAGTGTTTCTTCTAACAGTCTAGCCCCTCTGCTGTACGACTGCTGAGGTCCACTCTAGGCCCTGCTTGTCTGGGGTACACCTGTAGCAGCTGCGGAACAGTGAGGGATGCTACCAGTTTCTTCTTCTGCTATCTTTGTCCCAGAATGATGCCTGCCAAATGTCAGTGTGATCAGTTCTTTTTGAGTTGACTCTTTGGATATACAGGGGTCAGGGAGCTGCTTGAGGAGATGGTCTGTACTTTATAGGAGCTCAAGTGCTGACCTGTGAGCTCCATTGTTCATTCAGAGCTGTTAGGCAGGTACGTTTAAGTCTGCTGCAGCAGAACTCATAAAACCCCCTTTTTTCCTCATATGTTCTGCCTTGGGGAGTTAGGGCTTTCTTTATAAGTATCCATTGCACTGTCCTGCCCAGGTAGGAGGCAGTCCACCCCTACCAAGCTACACTCCCATTGCTGATGCAGCCTGCCATTGCCGAGGCAACCCGCCATAACAGAGACTCTGCCAATACAGAGACAGGCCACCATCACCACAGCAGTTTTAACCACACCCATATAAACAGGACTACAGGGAATTACACTCGGCAGCAGGGCAGAGCCAACAGCAACAGGGCGGAGCCCACAACAGTAGGGCAGAGCCCACAGCAGCAGGGTGGAGCCCATGGCAGCAGGGCAGAGCCTCGGCAGGCAAATAGACTCCCACACCAAGCTGCACCATCCTGGGTTCAGCTCTGCCTGCAGTGAAACTCTCAATCCTGAGTGCATCAAATCGCCATTTTGTTTGTCCCTGTGGGGGTGGGACCCACTGAGACTGATCATCTGGATCCCTGCCTCAGAGCCCTTTTTTTTAAGTTGAATGGTTGACTCTCTCCCAGGTGTTTCAGTCACCTGCTGATAGGGCACTGGGATCTGTGTGATTTTCCGTGCAGTGACCCACTGCGCTGGCTCAAATGTCACTTCCCGGGAATCTCCTGGTCTGGCTCTCTGTCCAAGTCCCATTTAATCAGATGGATATGCTAATCTGCCCTCCCAAATCTCAGATTGCCAGTTTAACAGGGCACCCAGACCAGTGCGTTCTGTGAGGAGTGCCGCTGCGCTGTGGCGCCGGCCAAAACGGCCGCACCAGCCAAAACAGCTGTGCTGGCGTCCCGTGTCTCTCCTACACCTGGGAATTTCCCCGTTCTGTGGGCAAGAAAGATCCGTCTGGAAATGCGGCTTGCACTCACCCTCTGCGCCTTCATTGAGAGCTGCAATCCTGATTTGCTCCTACTGCGCCATCTTCTTCCCCCCCCAGATTTGATTTTTAAGAAAAGAAAATTATAATTGCTTTTAGCATGAGACTAAAGCATGTTGTTCCTTGATACCTGCTACCATTTCTTTCCCAGAGCCTCTTAGTGCCAGCTATGCAATGATCCTTCGTTAAAGATGCATGAGATGTCAGGATAACATACAGCAGGCTCTGCAGGAAGAGGTATGTGAGTCCAAATCCCAGGTCTGCCTCTCATCAGCTCTGTGACTTTGAGCATGGCATTTAACTTTAATTCTTTGTGCTAAAATCAGGCTAGCTTGATCCCTGTCTCACTGGCTTGGTGTAAAAATGAAATGAAATAATTAAATAAAACATTTAACACAGTTCCTGACCCACAGGACATACTCAAATATGATTTAAAGTTATTATTACCCTCTGGCGGTCATGCATCATGTGATAAGCCCTATTGCAGGTGCCTTACATACACTGTCACAATTAAACTTCATATCAATCTTATGAGATAGAATTGATGATATTTCTTTTACAGTGAGAATGCTGAGTACCAGAGAGGTTAAGAACCTTGCTCCTGGTAGAGTCAACTTTAGTGGCAGAGCTAAGTACTCACCTGGATTCATCCATCTCTGAAACCTGTTCCACTCTGCTCCGTGCTTCAAATATCTAAGTTTTTTTTTTTTGCCTCAAATATCTAAGCCCTTCTTTCCTATTTAGATCCTGATCCTTCCCTAAACAAACTTTCTTCTTCAACTAAACTGCTGTCTTTAATTTTGAGGACCCTGCTTTATATAATTTTATAGTAGCTAACAGTTCATTTGTTCATTCAAGCAGTGACTCTTGAATACTGTGTCTGAGGCTGGGCTATCAAAGTGAAAAAAGAAAAAACCAACCAGGGACTTCACTCTTGGGAAAGTCACAGAGTAGTAAAGAATTACATGAAAGGAAGTTAACATGGATGTTTTGGCTGAGATCCTATGACAATAGATCATCAAACACCAAAATGTTTTTTGAGATTGGCCACCCAGAAGAACTTGTGAGCATTTGGTGGTCAAGAGCAGTTAGCTCCCTCTTAAGTGCCTCACCTGTACCAGGATAGGAAAGTGTCAGGAGGCAAGATGATTTAGAAGAAAGAGGACTTCTTGGTAGAGGAGCTTGTGCACTGGACTCAGTGGGTAGGGGGAGGGTACCTGTCCTTCACTGGAGTCTACCTAGAAGGGCTTCAGCAAGACCACTCAGAGAACAGGGTTTGTATCTCTCAAAGTTGCAGCCTGCAGTAGACTTAAGTCTGACTCCCATCCAAGACGTTTGATGGGTAAGAGATGTCCTGGCCAGCTGCTGATGGACGATCCAAAGGAGAGATGCTGCACTGTGCAGCTTGTCCTCTGAGAGTTGGTCAGAAACAAAAATACACAACTGTTTCCATGTTCTATATGCAAAAGACAGTTGGTGTGGGATTGTAATCTGTCTGTTCCATAGGGCTGCCTAGAGTGGGGCACAGATCTCAGCTGGAGCTATGGCCACATTCCTGGGAGATGTGGAAGGAATAAAACATCAGCTGGAACAGATATGTACATCCTTTAAAGTCAGAGGTTTCACCAGCAGATTGGGAGGGGCCCCCAAAGAACCCACAAACATGTCTCTTAAGAAAAAGAGGTGTCTTTAAATATCTGCCATGCTCAAAGAACATACAGCCAGTTAACAAGAATACCAGGCAAGCAAAACCTTTTATAGTGCCCCTTGCCTTAATTTCTACCCTTCTCCAACTCCAGAGGAGCAGAAACCACTTGGTAACTCGATGAATCAGTCCCAGCTCCAGGCTTCTCAGCTAGCATGGGCCTTACCCAGGGAACAGGAGAAGACTGACTTTGGAATCAAGTTTGGATTGAGGATTCTTATATGAAGGAGCATTCCAATATCTGAATGCACGACACTTCATGATATAAAGGAACATTGACTTTTATTAATTAACTGTGGTTAAAAAACTCATTGGATTGCACAAATTTTTGTCTGAGGGCAGGGGATGACCTTTCACCATTGAATACATTTTAAAGGAATAATGGGAGCACAGGGATGTTGCTTTCTGCTCACACCCCATGAGTCCAGCTTGTTCAGCACTCTGGCTCTAGTTACAAAGGAGATCTAGGAGGGAACTGCTCCATGAGTGAGGGCAGTGCTGCAGAGCACTCTTGGGTACTTGAGCAGCACTATTTCTGCCACCTAAAATGTTATATTTCTATTCTCTGCATTCCTAAGATGAACTCAGCTTTCAAGCTCCAGGCCAATTTTCATCTCCTCCATCCCTGGCCACATCCAACCTTCTCTCCTTTGAACTACCATTACATTCACTTAGCCCTTCTTTTAAGTATGTTATATGTCATTTCACTAACTATGGCTGACTCAAAGGCTCAGATTATAAATTTTTTGAATACACCATTTTTTGGTATTAAAAGTGCTGAACAAGCTGGAATCATGGGATGTGAACAGATAGCAACATCATTGTGCTCCCATCAGCCAGATGCAATATTCCCCTTGATGCTGCCTCTTACAGCATCATAGAGTATTCGTTTGCTAGGGCTGATAGAAGGAAGTGCTGCAAACTGTGTGGCTTGGACAAGAGAGATTTATTTTCTCCCAGTTCTAGAGGACAGAAGTCCAAGAGCAAGATGTTGGATGGCTATGCTTCCTCTAAGATTGAGGATGAACCTATTCCATGCCCCTGACTCGCTTCTGGTGGTTTGCTAGCAGTCACTTGCATGCTCTGGCTTGTAGACTCTTCACCCCAACCTCTGCCTTCATCTTCACAAGACAGTCTTTCTGTATGCATGTCTATGTCCAAATTTCCTCTTTTTGTAAAGACACCAGTCATGTTACATTAGGGGTCTGTCTTACTCCAGTCTGACCTCATCTTAGATTAACTAATTATATCTGCAATATGGTTATATCCAGGTAACTTCGCATTCTGGAGTTCTGAGGGTTAAGACCTCAACATATATATTTTGAGAAGACACAATTGAACCTGTAACAGTCAACTGTGAGTTTTCCTTTCTCATTCTTCTGGAAAGTTCTTGCTCCAGCCTCTTCAAGCCAAGCCAGTCCACAGACACATACACACCCACTAATCTCTAATCATGACCCAGGTACTCCCTCTAGGGTCTGGGCCAATTGTGCTTAGACCCTTTTCCATAGCCCCTTCTGAACTGCTTTTGTTTTATTCACCCAATTCTCTACTTTTTTCTTTTCTTTTCTTTTCTTTTCTTTTCTTTTCTTTTCTTCTTTCTTTCTTTCTTTTTTTTTTAAACTTTCTGGCTTTGCAACTCAACTTTGATTTCTGCCTCTGGTCTCTCTGTCTTTTGAGGATTCAAATTTCAGCTTTCTTTATCCAGTAGCCTTTGGCTTGCTTTCCCTCTGGCTCTGGGGACCAGAATTGCTCTTGTTCCAGGCATATGGAATCCAACCTTGACCTCGATCTACTCGTCGGAAGCCAGGCGGGGCCAGCCTGGCCTCCCCTCAAGGATGCTCAGAGTGTTTGGCAGGCTCTCAATGAAGCTCTCTGAAACTCAAGGACCCTGCATGGAACAGACTCTCAGCAGAACCTGCAGTATGCTCATAGAAATGCACACAGCTAGGTTTCCTGTCCCAGTCTCTGGGCAGTTAGGTGTGGCCAGGTCCTGTTTCTGGCCAATAGAAGGTAAGCACAAGGCATGTGCGACAGTCTCAGGCCTCGCCCAGAAAATCCTTCCATGCAATCCTCTTCATTCTCTTTGTTCCCATCTGCAGTCTGGGTGCAGAGGGTTCAAAGACCCTAGTGAAGGATGAGGATTATAGATCCCAATAGACTGGGCCCCTGAAACACAGTACAGATGGCTGCCTGCAGAATTCTTGCATTGTTTTATTGGAGAAAAAAAATAAACTTCTATTGTGCTAAGCCTCTGAGATTTGGGAGGTGTTTGTTAGGCAGCTAGATATGATGACCCGAACTGAGATGTCCTTGAGGATGAAAAGAACACTTAAGTTTGTTTCTCTCATTACTGCATTTTCCCTTCATTCCTTCCCAAATATTTGCCCCCCACCTCCATGCCTCCAACCTGGCTGTTTGGTTTATTATTACTCTTATTGTTATTTGAGTTGGAGTCTTGCTCTGTTGCCAGACTGGGGTGCAGTGGCGTGATCTCAGCTCACTGCAACCTCTGCCTCCCGGGTTTAAGTGATTCTCCTGTCAGCCTCCTGAGTAGCTGAGACTACAGGCACATGCCACCACGCCCAGCTAAGTTTTGTATTTTGGTAGAGACAGGGTTTCACCATGTTGGCCAGGATGGTCTTGATCTCTTGATCTTGTGGTCTGCCCACCTCGGCCTCCTAAAGTGCTGGGATTACAGGTGTGAGCAACCATACCCAGCCCCAACTTGGCTGTTTTGAAGAATGGAGAAAGAGAAGTGCTTCCCAACTTTCCAGTCTGTTGGCTAAACCTGCAAGGCTCCTTCTCATGTGTGTTGGAGTTGACTTTCAAGTCAGGAAGTCAGGGGGTTGGGCCTATGGTTTGCTGTTGATGACACATGCACTCGGACTCTGAGATTTGCCATATGTAAGTATGTGTGTACACATATATGTATGTATATATATATATACATATATATATATATGCTGTGTGTGTAATACCCTCTCTGAGCCTTGTTTAGTAGGCTTTTGTAAGCTGAAGTTTCATTTATGTTAGGGAAAAGACAAAATAAGAAGTGAAATTGACAGAATAAGTGAAAATTCTCTCAAGAGAGGACAAAAAGGGAAGATGATCTGAGGAAGATCATTCTCCTGCGTAGTCTGTCGGAGGAATATTTAATGAGTAAAACATGGACAGCCGATGAATGCAAAGAGGGGCACAGCATCTCAGCACAGAATAAGGGAAGCTCAAGGCTTTAATTAGCAGAAACTTTCAAAAGCACACAAAGTGATTAAAGGAGCTTTGCAGAGTATGTCTTTCATGTGTCCTGGGGATGAAAGAGGCAGGGGTGGCATAATACCAGGAGCACAGGCTTCAACCAAGGTTCAGGAAGCAGGCTCATGCTCTAGTCCCAGCTCTGCCTTTTTCTATCACGTGAGCCTTAAAATCCAGTTCATCACTCTGGGCCACTGTTTCTTTCTCTAACAAACAATTATAAAACCCATCTTACAAGGTTGCGATCTGCAACTTAACTGAACACTCAGAACTGGAAAATACCAAGGCTGGACTTCACACTCGGCTTCCCCACTTTGGGTGCTCTTATCTTGTCCCTAACCTTTTGCCATCCCAAATTGTTCCCTAGATTGGGGTCAGATTCTGAAAGATTTTGAAAGCCAGGCTGAAGAATTTGGACCGGATCTTGTAGGTGAAGGAGAAACTTCAAAGACAATGAAGGCCGTTAGAACCTTGAAGACTGGGTTTGTTCATCACTTCCCTGGAGCATTTTCTGGCTTCTGTCGTTCCTCTCTCAGGGTTAGGAAGCTGTGAACTGCTGTAATTCCATACTTATCCTCAAAGCTTCAACTCACTGTCTTCCTTAAACTTTCCTCTTGGTATATGCTGACAGTGTCCTTCAGTCTTCTTTGAACACAAAGAGGTTGGGTTTTGTTCTCCTGGGGTCTGTGGCCTCATTTTGCACACAACTGTAGTGTCAGCTGCCATTAAGATGCTTGCCCTCTTAGGACCACCTGGTTGGGCCTCTTTAGTGGCTTTCTAAGGACCATTGACCAGGTGTTAGCTATGCCTCAAGCCTTTGGCTAGACTATTGCTGAAAATCTTCAGGTGAAAGTCAAGCCAATAATTTCAAGAGACCTTAGTAACATGACAAAGGAAGCCCAGAGGCTTTCTGAAGGCACCATTGATTCCTCATGACCTTCGCAGCCACTCAGAATACACAAAACAAGACTTCTCTATGGGTACCAGAATCTCAAGCAGAAAGGGGGGCAGCTTTCATCTAATGAAGAAGCTATTGAGTGCTCCATTAGCCTAGGCCTTGGGAAACCCACTGCTCAATTAATAGGAGGGTTTTTTGTTCTGTTTTGTTTTTTCCCAATGCCTTTGGAAAACTGAATTTAAAACACAAACAATTGCAAAGGTCAAAGGTGTAGCAGCTTCAGGCTACATCTTAGTCCCTTTGTAGGTCTGCCTGTAAATGTCGAAGCTGAGAGGTTGATCTAGGAGAAGTCAAGGACTCTGAGTTGTAGCTAAGGAGGTTCAGGTGTCCAGACCACTGTAACCATGTTAGAGACAAGTGGAGTTCCAACAGACAGGCAGCACACTTGCAATTAAGGAATGCTTGATAAACAAAGGAAGGGTCAGTTGGTTTCTGGGAAAAAGACTCATTTTGATTTTTTTCTTTGAAGCCATTGCATAGAGGTTGGGAGAAGGAAGAGCATTTCCTGGTGGATAAGCACCTACATGGAAAAAAGGCACCTGCTTTCACTCTTGTTACTTAATGGTGGGGGTCAGGCACAAGATCCACTTGTCTCAGAGTTTTAACATCAGTCTCTACCTGGATAGTCCCAGGGCTCTGCCTTAGCCTGGTAACATCAGCAGGTAACTTGTATTGCATGCTCACCATGTTCCAGGCAGCCGACTGAGAGATGTACAGATGTTGTCTCAATTCTTTTTATAAGTAAGTAGTTTGTAAAATAAAAACCTCATTTTACAAATGAAGAAACTGACACTCAGAGACGTCAAGTCATATTTCTAGGGGGCACGTAGCCAGTAAGTGGCAGCCAGGAGGTCAGCGGTCATAAGCCACCCTACTTACTCCTGTAGCCCTGCTTCCAGAATGGTGTCTGGCATGAGTAGACACTCCAAAATATTTGTTAAACAAAGGACTGAATCTGACTTCAGGGTCTGTGTCATCATGCTTCACTATCTCAGGGCTAGCAAAGTCCTTCTGGGGACTTAACTGGAAAAATTGTGTGACTCTTCTTCGCCTCTGCTGAATAGTATGACATAGAACCAGTTGTATCAATAGGTGCTTCTGAGTGGGTGTGACATGCCCTAATGTAAGCAAGGACATTGAGATTTAGATAAGGCTATCTGAAAGCAGCGGAGGTAGAAGCCAGCAGGCTTCTACCCAGGGCTTTCCTTTTGAACCTGTCAGTAAAGAACTCTGGGTGTTTGAGAAGTCATTTTCCCTCTTGCTTTGCATCCTCTGCAATATTATGTTTTTCTCTAGCTATCATTTTTTTAAGAGCCAAGAATCCAGGAAGGCCAGTAAACTCATCTATCTGTTTCCCTTCTGAACATTGCCCAGAGACCACAACACATGATGCCTCTCATGTCAATGGCCATTTCTCAGCGTATAGATGAACACGAATGTTCATTGCAGCACCGTTTACAATAGCAAAGACCTGGAATCAACCCAAATGCCCATCGATGATAGACTGGACTGGGAAAATGTGGCACATATACACCATGGAATATTATGCAGCAATAAAAAATGATGAGTTTGCGTCCTTTGTAGGGACATGGATGAATCTGGAGAACATCATTCTCAGCAAATTGACTCAAGAACAGAAAAGGAAACACCGTATATACTCACTCATAGGCGGGTGATGAACAATGAGAACACATGGACACAGGGAAGGGAGTACCACACACTGAGGCCTATTGGGGGAAATAGGGGAGGGACAGCGACGGGGGAGCAGGGGAGGGATGGCATGGGGAGAAATACCAAATATGGGTGAAGGGGCAGAAGGCAGCAAAACACACTGCCACGTGTGTACCAATGCAACTATCTTGCATGTTCTGCACATGTACCCCAAAACCTAAAATGCAATAAAAATTAAAAAAAGAAAGAAAACTTATATCCACACAAAAACTTGAACACAGATGTTTGTAGCAGCTTTATTCACAATTTCCAAAACTTGGAAGATGTCCTTAAGTAGGTGAATGAATACATAAACTGTGGCCCATCCAGAAAATGGAATATTATTCAGCACTAAACATTAAGAGCTATACAACATAAAAGTCATGGAGGAACCTTAAATGCATATTACTGAGTGAAAGAATCCAATCCGAAAAGGCTACAAACTGTACGATTCCAAACATATGGCATTCTGGAAAAGGTAAAACTTACGGAGACAGTAAAAATATCAGTGGTGTCCAGTGGTCAGGAGGGAAGGAGGAAGAGCACAGAGGATATTTAGGGCAGTGAAATTACTCTGTAGGATACTATAATCGTGAATACACATCATTAAACATTTGTCCAAACCCTTAAAACGTACAATAACTAGAGTGAGCCCTAATGGGCTCTGGGTGATAATGATGTGTTGATGTAGGTTCGATTGTAACAAATGAAACAGTCTGCTGGGGGATGCTGATCGTGGGGGAGGCTGGGAATGTGTGGGGGCAGGGGGCATATGGGAAATCACTGTACCTTCTGCCCAATTTTGCTGTGAACCTAAAACTGCTGTAAAATGTCTATTAAAAGAAAAAAAGCACATAAACACCATTTGAGAAGACTAAAACACATTCACTTACACTTTAGAGAGCTTCTGAAATTATTGCCATTATGTGTTTTCCCAATAAACTGATCATATTAAAACATGGTAAAATTATGAGGAAATTATCTTGGAAAGGGGTTTTCATACCGGGAAATGTGTTGAATCACTCACGTAGATGGTCTTGGAGATCTCGTCCAGACCTCTTTGTCTGAAGTGCTACTGAAGGCTTTAAGGTTTCGGTACCTGAGGAGGCTATCAGGTGGTCTGACTGGGGTGAGGTTCCAGTTTAATAAGCTTCATCTACTCACCTCATTTTTCTTAAGGGCAAAGGAGATGGCATTTATGAGCAACTACAATGGATCAGACACACATTTTCTCTCTACTTCAAAGCTCTGCTTGTGTGGTTCTCTTAAAACCCCTCTTTCCCATCTTGATTTGGTGAATTCCATCCACCCTTTTCTGTCCTGGGCACAGATATCACTTCTTTCCAAGGCCAGAGCACAATCCAGCCCACCTGCCCCTCCCTGAGGTCCTCCAGCTCTTGCTGATATCAGCCATCCCTTTACTAAGGAATAAAAAAATTCCCAAGAGAACACTGAGCCCCTCTGCATGCTTTGTAGATAAGCCCACAAGGCAAGATGCCCTAACATGCCAGCTGTTTAGCTGCACAGCCAGGACCCTATGAGGTCTCTGGGTACGATGAACTTGTGTGCTTTCTCAAGTGAGTTTGTCAGCTCTTGTAAAACAAGGAAATAAATAGATCTTACTTTTCCTGTATACTGTTTAGAACCACGATGGGTTTTGACAACTCTTAGGAGTGTGGATACTTGAAAATTAAAAGAGCAGCAGAAGAAAAATGCTGTGGTACCTCACTCCTTATATTCAAATGATTATCTTTCTCTCTTTCCGTTCCTCTTCCTCCATTTTCTAAACCAGCATTTCGGAACCTCAGTACTGTTGATGTGTTGGGACAGATAATTCTTTGCTTGCAAGGCTGTTCTGTGCATTGTTGGCTACTTGAGAGCATCCACTGGATGCCTGCAGCACCCATCCCCACGTTGTAACCATCAGAAATGTCTCCAAATTTTGCCAAATGTCACCTGGGGAGCAAGATCACCTCTGGTTGAGAACCGCTGCTCTAACAGCTCCTGGAGCACCTACCTTGTGCCAGACAGTGCTTTAATTTCTGAGAAACCCCAGATCTTCTCCCATCCCCGTTATAAGAAATCATGGCTTTGGAGAAGGCTGCTTACAGGAAACCATAAAGTCATTCTCTGCTCTCTCACCTTGGTTGTGAAGATAACACAATCAGGTCACGGAGGCAGGTTTTTAGAACTTCAAAGCTGAGCCGTAGGGAGTGGAGGGACAAGAGCTAGGAGCTGAGGTCTTATCGGTAGCTGGAATGTTCCCAACATTATCGATCCAAAAGGAGGGACTCGGAGGAGAACAAGGGGAGAGTCACAAGGCCAGGCTGCTTGCTGCTTCCCACCTGTCTTTGGACTAAAAGGGACCAGGAAATAAGGAAGAACTGAAGGCAGGAACACAAAGTAGGAGGAATGCTAAAGAGGTAGTGGAATTCTGTGGGTAGGGAGTATGAGTATGGAGTGGGAAACTTCTCTGACTGTACATGAACTCATGCTGACCTGGAATGAACACCAGTGTCCTGGAACTACAGAATCTGAGAGCTAGGTCTTGGTATTAGATACATGAGCACCACCCAGAAGTCACCAGGACCTCAACTCTGGGGACGTGCATTGGGCAGACGTGGCTTTGAAAATGTCTGTCATACATAATGAAGGCATGAACACAGGCAGCCACAGCAACTGGGGTGGAGAACTGAGATTCCTGATAGGATGGATTTACTGAAGGTGAGGGCAAATCATTTGTAGAGGTTTGAGGGTCTTGGAGAAATAATAATAATATTATTAATAATAATAAGAATAGTAAACCCCTTTATATCACTTGTGTGCCAGACACTGATGCACTTTATATAAATATTAACATATTCTGTCTTTACAACAACTCCATAAGGTAGGCCCTATGAAAGTACTCATTTTATAGGTGAGGAAATTGAGGCACAGCGATACTTAATAACTTTCAGGTTAAAGAACAAATGAGAAGAACTGGGATCTGAAACCAGACAGCTTAGTTCTAGCACTTGTGCTTTTTTTTTCTCTTTTTTAAATTGCATTTTAGGTTTCGGGGTGCATGTGAAGAACATGCAAGATAGTTGCATAGGTACACAAGTGGCAGTGTGATTTGCTGCCTTCCTCGCCTTCACCTATATCTGGCATTTCTCCCCAAGCTATCTCTCCCCAACTCACCACCCCCCGCTGTCCCTCCCCTATTCCCCCCAACAGACCCCAGTGTGTAGTGCTCCCTTCCCTGTGTCCTCATTGTTCAACACCCACCTATGAGTGAGAACATGCAGTATTTCATTTTCTGTTCTTGTGTCAGTTTGCTGAGAATGATGTTCTCCAGATTCATCCATGTCCCTACAAAGGACACGAACTCATCATTTTTGATTGCTGCATAATATTCCATGGTGTATATGTGCCACATTTTTCCTGTCCAGTCTATCATCGATGGGCATTTGGGTTGGTTCCAGGTCTTTGCTATTGTAAACAGTGCTGCAA
>JAPYYA010003235.1:0-13095 GCA_028533165.1 Leontopithecus rosalia | reverse complement strand
TTTGATGCTGCCATTTTGATGCTAGCTGGCTGTTTTCTCTGTTAGTTGATGCAGATTCTTCATTTTATTGATGGTCTTTAGCATATGGTATGTTTTTGGAATGGCTGGTACTGGTTGTTCCTTTCTATGTGTTGTGTCTCTTTCAGGAGCTCTTGTAAAGCAGGCCTGCTGCTGACAAAATCTCTGAGTTCTTGCTTGTTCGCAAAGGATTTTATTTTTCCTTCACTTATGAAGCTCAGTTTGGCTGGATATGAAATTCTCGGTTGAAAGTTCTTTTCCTTAAGGATGTTGAATATTGGCTCCCACTCTCTTCTGGCTTGTAGGGTTTCTGCTGAGAGATCTGCTGCGAGTCTGATGGGCTTCCCTTTGTGGGTGACCTGACCTTTCACTCTGGCTGCCCTTAGCATTTTCTGCTTCATTTCAACCCTGGTGAATCTGATGATTATATGCCTTGGGGTTGCTCTGCTTGTGGAATATATTTGTGGTGTTCTCTGTATTTCATGGAATTGAATATTGGCCTGCTTTGCTAGGTTGGGGAAGTTTTCCTGGATAATATGCTGAAGAGTATTTTCCAGCTTGAATTCATTCTCTTCGTCACATTCAGGTACACCTATCAAACGTAGATTAGGTCTCTTCACATAGCCCCACATTTCTTGGAGACTTTGTTAATTCCTTTTTGCGCTTTTTTCTCTAATCTTGGCTTCTCGTTTTATTTCATTGAGTTGATCTTCGACTTCTGATATCTTTTTTTCTGCTTTGTCAGTTCGGATGTTGAAACTTGTGCATGCTTTGTGAAGTTCTCGTGTTGTGTTTTTCAGCTACTTCAATTCACTCATATTCCTCTCTAAGTTGTCCATTCTTGTTATCATTTCCTCAAATCTTTTTTCAACGTTTTTAGTTTCTTTGCATTGATTTAGAGCATGTTCTTTTAGCTCATGGAAGTTTCTCATTACCCACCTTCTGAAGTCTGATTCATTTCATCACACTCATTCTCCGTCCAGCTTTGTTCCTTTGCTGGTGTGGAGTTTTGGTCCTTTGTAGGAGGTGAGGTGTTCTGGTTTCAGATGTTTTCCTCCTTTTTGTGCTGGCTTCTTCCCATCTTTGTGGATTAATCCACCTGCCGTCTGAGTGGTTGCTGATTTTCTGATTGGGTCTCGAGTGGACGTCCAGATTGTTGATGACGGAGTATTTCTGTTTCTTAATTTTCCTTCTAACAGTCTGGCCCCACTGCTGTAGGACTGCTGCGATCCACTCCAGGTCCTGCTTGCCTGGGGAACTCCTGTAGCAGCTGTGGAACCATGAGGGTTGTTACCAGATTCTTCTTCTGCTCTTTGTCTCTGAATAATGCCCACCAAATATCAGTCTGATTAGTCCTTTGCGAGGTGACCCTTTGGATATACAGGGGTCAGGGAGCTGCTTGAGGAGATGGTCTCTACTTTATAGGAGCTCAACTGCTGAGCTGTGATCTCCGTTGTTCATTCAGGGCTGCTAGGCAGGTAAATTTGCTGCACAGAACTCATAACCCCCTTTTTTTTTTCCCTCAGGTGCTCTGTCCTATGGAGTTAGGGCTCCATTTATAAGTATCTGTTGCACTGTCCTGCCCAGCAAGGGGGCAGTCTAATCATTGCTTGCCTGCCATGGCTATGATGAGCTGCTGTGGGCTCCGCCCTGTTGCCATGGGCTCTGCCCTCCTGCTGTGGGCTCTGCCCTGCTGCCATGTGTAATTCCCTGTAGTCCTGTTTATATGAGTGTGCTCGCCTCTGTAGTGGCCAACTCTCACTGTTATTGTGGGTTGCCCAGCAATGGTGGGTTGCCTCAGCAATGGTAGGCTGCATCAGCAATGGCAGTGTAGCTCCGTAGGGGTCGATTGCCTTGGTAATGGCAGGTGCCCCTCCCCCTCCGAGCTGCACTGTCCTGGGTTCCACTGTGCTTGCCATGAAACTCTCAACCCCGAGTGTTTCCAATTGCTGTTTTGTTTGTCTTTGTGGGGGTGGGACCTGCCGAGCCTGATCACCTGGCTTCCTGCCTCAGAGCCTTTTTTTTTTTTAAGTTGAGCGGTTGACTCTCTCCCAGGTGTTTGAGTCACCTGCTGCAAGGCTGTTGGGATCTGTGTGATTTCCCATGCAGCGACCCACTGCACCAGCTCAAACCACGTTGCTGCCCGGGAATCTCCTGGGCTGGCTTTCTGTTTAAGTCTCGTTTAATTAGATGAATGTGCTAATCTGCCTTCCGAAATCTCCAATTGCCGGGTTAACAGGGCAACCAAACCAGTGTATTTTGTACAGAGTGTCACTGCGCTGTGGCCCCGGCCCAAACAGCCACGCTGGCCCAAACAGCAGCACCGCCCAAGGGGCTCTTACACCTGGGAATCTCCTAGTCTGTGGACAATAAAGATGCATATGGAAATGTGGCATTCACTCACCCCTGCAGATTGACTGGGAGCTGCAATCCTGAGTTGGTCCTCGAAAACTTGACTTCTTAAAGCACTCATACATTACCTCTCACCTGTTGAAGTGCAGTTATCATGCAATAATGTCTAAGGTACATCTGCTGCTTTGTAATGTGTTCATGGTGGTGCTGAGAATGCCACTGGAATCTGGACAAATTTTAAGTACCAATGTGCTTTTATATTAAGGAAAATGTATACTACATGCACCTACAGGTTATTTTATTTGTTTTGTAAAAAAAGTTTTTTTTTATTTGTCAAAGGATTGCTATATATTCTAAGCAATTTTGTTATTTTTTCCTTTTACTATAAGACTTAATAAAGTTTTTAGTAATAATACCAGACTTTCAATTAATATGTGTAAACACATCCAAACACATCCTGAAGCCACATCATGTCTGGAAAATTGAGATTTGGGGAAATACTTCTCCTACTTGACTGTCACCTGACAATTCCTCATATTCATCATGATTTCTAAAAGCACCTTTCCCCCAACCCATTTAACCCTCTATAGTTTCTTGTAGAGTTACTCAAAGAGAAGACTTCTCATCATATTTGAAGGTAAGAAGAAGGTTATTCAATATTCTTTGACAATTGTAGGCAAACATGTTCACTTAGATGAGGACTGGAGAATCACGTGGTGAGATGCTGTGTCAAGTGGTAGCATCAGCATCTTCACATCTGGACTTCCTAGGCAAAGAAGACCACATGGGTTAGACAGCCCATGACTTTAAGGGCTGATGAATTCTGGCTTCTGGCAGACCTCCAGAGATTCCCCTGTTTCTAGTATCAGCTTCCCTGACTACCGTATCCCCAGTTTTGTATCTCTAATTCCCTTTATTAAAACAATGTCTTCTTGCAATCTGTAGAGTGGTTTCTCCTTTGATCTATGACCCAGATGGATGCAATAACACAGGATCTTTGGGTATCATAATTGCTATCCCTTATTAAATCAGGAGAGATAGTGTCATGTCTGTGCTGCTGGGGCTGAATGGGAAGAAAGAGTGTTAGAATGCAGAGGAGACTTCTGGCGATGTCTACAAAACCTCTAAACCTTGCCTGCACCTGAGAAACATTCTCAGCAGATGGAGGCACCAGTGGAAGCACCTGCATGCCTCACACTTCTGCCGCCCTAGGGATTTACTTTATCATTTGTAACACTGTAGGAGGGCTACTATAAGTCTGTAGACAGGAATAAGTTATAACATTTTTAAGTTGCAGCCTGATGGTGACAGCAAAATGTATCCTAGACCCATTGCCAATGAACCATGATGGGACCAAGATTGCAAACTGGATGAAACATAGATCAGGACCATAGGAGTATTCCCTAGTTTCTGCTGATACTGGCTTAAATGATGCTAATGCCCTGACTCACCCTGCAAGAGACAGTGACTCTGTCTCCTACAGATGCAATCAGGGAGGATGGAGACTAGGTCATCTGGATGTCACATCTAACTCCTGGGACTACAAACATAGAAACAAATATTCACACAATTATTATAAGATGATTTCCCTGAATGACCAGGCAATACTGAGCACACTGGTTTAGTAAATTCCTAGTGTTCTCCTTCCTCACTTGGGAGTCAGAGCAGCAGGAGCCCCAGGAGCTGAGAAGGGGTCCTCATGTCCATGCTGTGTCCTGTCTGGGACTGACTCCTGCACAGGGCATGACTAACCTAGTAAGTCTTCAGGGCAGGAGGTTGTGCTCTGGGAATATGCAAATCAGCAGGGGATGCAGCAGGTTGGCACAGCTGCAGGACTGGTTCATGGAGAAGTATCTTAGATCCAGATAAAACTTAACAAATATTTAAACTCTTATTTTCCACATTTTCAACTTGGCCCAGGGCATCTCAGCCTGGTTCAGTAGAAAGAATGTGAATTATTTTTCTTTGTTACTCCCCTAAGGATAGTACCATAAGACCCTGTGCATGCTCCAATCCTGGAGGAGAATGTGTGCCAAGAATAAGCGTAGGGTAAAACTGGTGAAATGGAAAAAGGTAGTGTGTTAATGCCACCAAATATTATCCCGTTAAATATGTACTAGTAACTGCTAAGCCAAACATTACCAAAAATGTACCAGTACTATGTTGTCATGAATCAACCTCAGTTGTGTGACTGTTATGCTGAACACATCTACTTGACAAATGTATGCAAAGGAGAGAGGATTGAGATGAGGGAAGTCACCTCTCCCTTCCTCCTGTCTCCTGGCTCAGAAGGCACGTGCGTCTTCTGTAGGTTCTGCCCATACTAAGGCGCAACTGCTGGTGTGATCTTATATGTGACACCTGAGGTATGGCTTCATACTACTTCCCTGATTTCACCTACATCTTCCTCTTACATAGATTTAGAGAACATACTATGTCTGCTCCTCAGTGAAGGAAGCAATTTGGGCAGCTGGGACAATCAAAGCAGGGAGGCTTTTGTCTGGGATTGAACCATTGTGGGAAGATACAGAGGAGTGTGGTGGCAGTTGTAATTGCCAACATCCTCAGCCTCCACCCTGCTGATTTTAAGCATAAAATCTGCCCTTATCTACAACCACTGCAAACTCATGGTTATGTGGCACATCACACAGGACTGGAAGTCTTTAGTGACTCAATAATTAAGGAAGTTCTCCTTGTCCAAATGCATTTCAGGTCATATCACAAATGCCTATTTAAACATAGTATATAGAGCAGCTTCCAAATGTTGAACTACGCCTGTGATATATCTGAGGATGATTGGTATACTCTTCTCCAGTTGGAGAGAACCTGTCTGGGAAGGCAAAAAATTGACTGGAAGTTCTATCGATGAGCTGTGGAGATTGGCCTGGTTTCTGCAGGTACCAATACAAATAGGTGTATTACTATACAGGAGGCTCTGACTAGACCTGCAGGAGAGGGAGGCCAGCTCTCCAGGGCTGACAGGCGGGAAAGCGGAGGCTGGGTCATTACAATATCCCCGCTGGATCTTACAGTAGTATAAAAAAGAAGTACAAGGTTATATAAATCATTATGAGACATTTGCATAATATCTTTACAGTAACATATTTAATGCTAAATAATTGTATTGGGGGTGTGTGTAATTTTGATTCTTTACCGAAAAAATTTAATTTCAAAAAAGAACAGATATTGTGAAGGCTGAAGTTGCCCTATGGAAGTCACTTGTGTTATTCTCCTCTTTCTATGTCAGAGTCTGCACCAGAGCACCCATCCTTGCTTTTTCTGGAATCTTCCTCACTCTTTCACATATAAAAGTGCCCCCTCCCATTTTATTCTGGAGCAAAAGACACACACATCTAACATGTGAACAGAACACACGTCAGAGGCAGTGGGGCCCCCCGAGTTCAACCCCCCACCCCATTCTCCTCTCTCATCTCCTCTGTCCTTACCAGGGACCCAGAGCATTAGCAGCCCCAGGAGCTGAGCAGAGAACATCATTGTGAGAAGGTGAACTGCGCAGCCCTGATCAGTCAAAGCAAGGATACAGCTGAGCTTTCATCCCAGACTCACAGGGGAAGGTCCTTCCTAAGGGACAATATGCACCCCCTGGTGGTTACAGTGGCGTGAAAAGAGCCAGTGTATAGTACGTCTAATTCTAAAATGTATCTTTGTCTTCAGTATTTTAACATGCCACAAAATGGCCTGAAACAAGCAAACAAAATGAACCAGTAGCCAAAACTAGTTACTTCCTACTACACATATATACTAAGTGTTCATAAGAGTTCGAAAAATATTCTCCATTAGTTCCAGAATTGAAAGAAAGAAAAGTCAGAATAGCATTATCAGAAAATATTCTCATGTGGTGTACATGTTTGAGATTCCTGTGAGCTTTGATTTGCTCAATAGCCCAAATCATGCATTGCAGGCAGCTTTCCATTTTCCTGATGGTTGGTCAAAGTGAGGGTCACTTAGTAAAGGGAGAAATAAGTGCCCTGGAAGTCATCAGCGGCAGTGGGTGATGTCAGGATACACTACGGTCCCCTCCTGGTGACATGACTGAGTGTCCCTGCATTCATGACAGCAGTAGGGAGCTTTAGTGGCTGCTCCAGGGAGGGCATGACAACCACTTCCTGGAGAGTCTGTGGGGTGTCAGTGCCCTAATTGGAGAGAAAGGGAGAAGCTCTAAGAATTGTCCTGAAGGGCTCTGGCCCCTGTTTACACAGAAGAGGAGACAGTGCTTGTGACTGAAACCTCATGGCCTCTTCCTGGAAGGCTCTCCAGTCATCTCTAACTGAGGCCATCTGGTGTGGACATCTCCTTTGGGTACTCCAGCAGCTCCTGCTCTACTGAGAGATTGAACCTCCTTGGGAGATTTGTATCTGGGGCCATCAAACAATGCAGGGTCCCAGTGAGTGTCTTGCTAACTGTCATATGTGCAGTATCTCCAGGCCCCACAGAAGTGATTGTAAATATGTAATCATTCAAATTTTGAATGGATGTGTGTCTCCACTTTTAAATATATACAGAAAAATACTTTAAAGGTTTGTCATTCTTTGCCTGTGCTATGAACTTCTTGCCATAATCCATTTTTTTCTGGATATTTCTCCTCAAAAATTCAATTTTAACTTCCCTCACCAAACAATGCATTATTTTGGAAGACACAGTCATTTTTAACGTGGTTTACTTCCTTAACAAAAAAAGAGTATCTTGTCTTGTTGATTCAAATGCGCCTTTACTTTGATCATATCACGTCATGATTAGTTTTGAAATACTTTTAGAGCATTATTTTAAGTGGCATCTATGCAAACTATGTTTCTATACAGTTACTACTAGAAGACAGGAATGAGGTTTATTTTCATGTAATGACTGCATTGTGTAAAAATAATGCATGTACTTATATACTGAAAATCATTTATTCCTTTCATGACAATTTAATATCAAAATTGCCATTTCTAAAACATTATTTAGTGGAAAAAGTTATCTCCACTCCCAGGTACAATAATATTATGGTTAAAACCCCTAAAGCAACCACTGCAAAAGACGCAGAAAATTTAACAAAAAGCAAAATACAAAATGTATAAAATTAAAACATCACAGAACAGTGGACAGGATGAGGCCTAGGTAATCTAAAATTCTAGAGTGAAAAAAACCTTTCTCTTCGAGCTGACTTAACTGACTTTTTGTTCCCCTGCCATATTTGCCAAGTTGGCATTTGGACCCATGTTCCACTGTGGCACAGGCAGAGGAACCCATCTGTGAAAGGAGAATCTGGCTGTGCTGCTTTGGTTGCACAAGGCAGCCTCTACTCACAGACAGTGTTTTCCAAGGACAATGGCTGTGGTTTAAGTGCATGCATAGTCTATGGGTGCTGGTTCAGAAGAAACTCCCCATATATAGGACTCATGGAGTTTTTGTTGTTAACAAATTCTGTGCAGACCATTCTTAGTACATGTCTGAATGACGGATATATTGGTCGTCATTGCCACTGCTCCCCAATCGATGTAGGCACTATTGGAACTTCAGGTTAGCATGTCACTGCATGATTCGTATTCTCAAACCCAACCACATGGCATCTGCTGGGTTATTTTTGTTTGATTGTGATTAAGTCACATAACCTCAGGTCTGTTTGCACAGGAACTTCAATAAACATTTGATGATTGCAGAACTAAAAATCATTCTTGATGAACTAATTTTCCTTGAAACTTGCAGTGGTGTAGTCTTGACCTATGTTGCCAGGCAATGATTCTTTCTGCTCTGTGATTATTCATAAGAAACATGTTTGGGCTCCTTTCTGGGTTCATATCATCAACCCCCAACAGTCACTGACATCCACAATGTACCTAATGTAAGTTGAAGGGTAAGTTATTGGACCATAGTTGACCTCCACTATCTTCCATTCATGTTCCCACTGCTGAAGTCTGCCTACTGTCCTCAAACTCTTACATTTTGGGGAAAGAAATCTCACATCTTTCCATGTTATCTCAGTAGTAAATTCTGTAAACTGTGTCTTCTACTTTAAATTTCTGTTTACGAAACTTGACTTTTAAAATTTCAAAAACTCTTTTCTTACTTTTTTAACTTTTAAAAAAATTACACTTTAATTTCTAGGGTACATGTGCAGATCTTGCAGGATTATTACATAGGTATACACATGCCATGGTGGTTTGCTGCCTCCATTCTCCCTTACCTACATTAGGTATTTCTCCTAATGTTATCCCTCCCCAACCTCCCCATCCCCTGCTATTACTACCCTAGCCCCCAAACCCCAGACAAACCCCAGTGTGTGATGTTCCCCTCCCTGTGTACAGGTGTTCTCATTGTTCAACACCCACTTATGAATAAGAATAGGCAGTGTTTGGTTTTCTGTTCTTGTGTCAGTTTAATGAGAAAGATGGTTTGCAGATTCATCCATGTCCCTGCAAAGGACATGAACTCATCATTTTAATGGCTGCATAGTTTTCCATGGTGTATATGTGCCACATTTTGATTATCAAGTCTATCCTTGATGGCCATTTGGGTTGGTTCCAAGTCTTTGGTATTGTGAATAGTGCCACAGTGAACATACGTGTACATGTATCTTTATAATAGAATCATTTATAAACCTTTGAGCATATACCCAGTAATGGGATTGCTGGGTCAAATGGTATTTCTATTTCTAGATCCTTGAGGAATTGCCACACTGTCTTCCACAATAGTAGCACTAATTTACACTCCCACCAACGGTGTAAAAGTGTTCCTATTTCTCCACATCCTCTTAGCACCTGTTGTCTCCAGATTTTTTGGTGAGCACCATTCTAACTGGTGTGAGATGTTATCTCAATGTACTTTTGATTTGCATTTCTCTAATGATCAGTGATGATGAGCATTTTTTCACATTTGTTGGCCATATACATGTCTTCTTTTGAAAAATGCCTGTTCATATCCTTTGCTCACTTTTTGATGGGGTTGCTTGTTTTTTTCTTGTAAATTTGTTAAGGCTGGTTCAACATACGCAAATCTATAAATGTAATCCATCACATAAACAGAGCCAAAGACAAAAACCATGTGATTATCTCAATAGATGCAAAGAAGGCCGTCAACAAAATTCAACAGCACTATATGCTAAAAACTCTCAAGAAACTAGGTATCAAAGGAATGTATCTCAAAATAATAAAAGCTATCGACAACAAACTCACAGCCAATAGCATACTGAATGGGCAAAAACTGGAAGCATTCCCTTTGAAATCTGGCACTAGACAAGGGTGCCGTCTCTCACTATTCCTATTAAACATAGTATTGGAAGTTCTAGCCAGAGCAATCAGGTAAGAAAAAGAAATAAAGGGTATTCAATTAGGACAAGAGGAAGTCAAATTGTCTCTATTTGCAGATGACATGATTGTATATTTAGAGGACCTGAACGTCTCAGCCCAAAATCTCCTTAAGATGATAAACAATTTCAGTAAAGTCTCAGGATACAAAATCAATGTGCAAAAATTACAAGCATTCCTATACACCAATAACAGACTTAAAGAGAGCGAAATCAATAATGAACTGCCATTCACAACTGCTACAAAGAGAATAAAATACCTAGGAATACAACTAACAAAGGACATGAAGGAGCTTTTCAAGGAGAACTACAAACAACTGCTCAAGGAAATAAGAGAGGACACAAACAGATGGAAAAACATTCCATGCTCATGGTTAGGAAGAACCAATATTGTGAAAATGGCCATACTGCCCAAAGTAATTTATAGATTCAATGATATCTCCATGAAGCTACCAATGACCTTCTTTACAGAACTGGAAAAAACACTTTAAACTTCATATGGAATCAAAAAAGAGCCCACATAGCCAAGACAATCCTAAGCAAAAAGAACAAAGCTGGAGGCATCACACTATCTGACTTCAAACTATACTATAAGCCTACAATAATCAAAACAGCATGCTACTGGTACCAAAACAGAAATATAGATCAATGGAACAGAACAGAGACCTCGGAGGCAATGTGACACACCTACAACCATCTGATCTCTGACAAAGCTGACACAAACAATCAATGGGGAAAGGATTCCCTGTTTAATAAATGGTGTTTGGAAAACTGGCTGACGATGTCCTGAAAGCTGAAACTGGACCCATTCCTTACACCTTACAGAAAAATTAACTCCAGATGGATTATAGATTTAAACATAAGACCTAACACCATAAAAACCCTAGAAGAAAACATAGGCAGTACCATTCAGAACACTGGCATAGGTAAGGACTTCATGACTAAAACACCATAAACAATAGCAACAGAAGCCAAAATCGACAAATGGGATCTAACTAAACTTAAGAACTTCTGCACAGCAAAAGAAACAATCACTAGAATGAACTAGCAACCAACAAAATGGGAAAAAAATTTGCAAGCTACCCATCTGACAAAGGGCTAATGTTCAGAATTTACAAAAAACTACCCTTTTCTATCAGCAAGACACAATTGAAGCAAATAAAGGAATTTTAGCACTCATATTTTCTATCTCCCATGAATTTACAAAAGTCCATTTTGAAGCTGAAATCCAAGATTTTTACTAATTGCCTTCACCCAGCTCCTCATGATGACAGCTTGTGCAGAAGGTTCTCTCCACCATCAATATGTGGTGGGAAGGTAAGTGGCGAAAGAGAAAAATAAGAAGTTAGGAAAGTTGAAAAATATCAATTTTTGAATATTACCACATACTATCCTCCTAAATATATACTTAAAACTGCTAAACCTCAAGACGTATTCAACATGTATTGCAACAAATCTGGCTTACTTGTCTGGCTGTTAACCTGTTTATTTCCCAATGCAGGCAAGGCAGGAAGGATTGGAATGAGATTTCCTTCAGCTCTACCTCATTGCAGTCTATTACTTGTGCAGGCACTGGGATCATTTCTGGTTTCCTGTGGCATAAGCCATGCCAAGGCTGTTGCAGCTGAAAGAGCTGTGAATAGGTTTTGACTGACTTACAACTGAGGCACTCATGGGACAGAACCCTCAGATGCAACCTGTTGCCCTGAGTTCACCAACATGTTCTTCTCATACAGAGATTCTCCTCAGCTGCTGCCCAGATAAACACATTTGAGCAGCTGGGCCACTCCAGCAGGGAGGTTTTTGTTCAGGGCTGTACCACTGTGTGAGGATATTGTGTACGCTGTAGGCAGTAATAAACATCAACATCCTCAGCCTCTACTCTGCTGATTTTCAGTGTAAAATCTGTCCCTGCCCCACTGCCACTGAATCTGTCTGGGACCCCAGGGTCCCGGGTAGAAACCTTATAAATTAGGCGCCTTGGAGGTTGGCCTGGCTTCTGCAAAAACCAATTCAAGTAGGTGTTTCCATTACTATGCAGGAGGCTCTGACTAGACCTGCAGGAGATGGAGGCTGGCTCTTCAGGGGTGATGGGCAGGAAGAGTGGAGTCTGGGTCATCACAATATCCCCACTGGATCCTGAAATAATGAGAGAGAAGTGCAAGGTTATGTACAAACCTTAAGAGCAATTTTAAAATAATGTTTCTTCTTTTATTTATTTCGACTAAATCAATTTTTATAATTTGATTCAATACCTGGTAATATATAATTTAAAAATAAAAATGTATTTTGAAAGCACATCAGAGCCTCTAGAAGTTCTCTCTACCATTCTGTCTTTTTGTGTCAGAGTCTCCACCAGAGCACAGGCCTTTGTTCCTTCTGGAATCTTCGTCATTCTTACAGATCTAAACCTCATATGCCCTACTCACACAGATATAAAAGTCACACTCCCCATCCTGGAGAACAAAATGTGCACATCTACCATGAGGACAGAACACTCATGGAAGGCAATGTGGCCCCTAGAGTTCACCCTCCCACCCCATTCTCCTCCCTTTTCTTTCTTCTGTCCTCACCAGGGACCCAGAGCATTAACAGCCCCAGGAGCTGAGCAGGGAGCCTCATTGTGAGAAGGAGAACTGAGGAGTCCTGATCAGTCAACTCAAGATTGGCGCTGAGCTTTTATCTGAGACTCACAAGAGAAGGTCCTTCCTGCAGAACAATATGCAAATCCCCTGATGGGTACAGTGGTGTAGAAATAACATGGTATGTACGGGGGTGTTGGGGCCTTTCCTAGGAACAAAATATTTGGTGTGCTTGAGAAAAACTAGTAGAGATAACAATCTCTGCAGCCTGATTGGGACATGAATATATTTCAATGTTTACTGTGTTTACTGTCTTTTTTTTTCACTTCCTTAGCACTTTCCCAGTGCATGTTACACTTCTCTTTAATATGGCTCAGCTGCAAATATTTGGTGCTTCTTATTTCTTTCTTCATGTGTGTTGAGACGGTTTTGGTTTTCTCTTATTTTTATAAATCAAAATAAAATGTGCCCTGAGTAAAGTGCAAACATGTTCATTGGTCAACAAAATAAAGTTTTCACATTGACTATCCAGATTCACATATAAATAATTTAATATTATATTTTATTATATACTATTATATGTATTATCATATACTATTATATATATTATTATTCTATATTATTTTATATATATTATATATTATATGTAATAATATATATAATAATTATATATAATTATTATATATATTATATATAATATATAATATATATTATAATATATAATATATAATAATAATATAATAATATAATATTATATATCTATATAATATATATATCGTTATATACTATTATATGTATTATATACTATTATATATATTATTATTCTATATTATTTTATAT
>JAPYYA010003234.1:0-13095 GCA_028533165.1 Leontopithecus rosalia | reverse complement strand
TTCTTTCTTTCCTTCTCTCAAAAAAAGAAAGAAATCAACTTGTAAACCTCTAGATCCAGGTCGGCAATATGTCTCTCATTGCTTGATTTCCTTCCTTCCCTTCCCTCCCTCCCTCCCTTCCTCCCTTCATCCCTTCCTTGCTCCCTCCCTTCCTCCTTCCCTTACTTCCTGCCTTCCTCCCTTCCTACCCCCCAAAAAAAGTGCTATGAATACAGGTATGAGCCACCACCCGCAGCCTCTAGTGATTCTTATGTGCATCCAGATTGAGAACTGCTGCTTGGAGCTTCAAGAAGTTTGCCCATATTTAGCTTCATTACCCTGTGACCCAGTTAATTTTCTTCTGAAATTCAAAAGGGGATCCTTGAAGCTAGTTGGCTATTTGCAGAAAATGTTTCTTCTTTGCACTTAGCTGTGCAGAAGATATTTCTTCTTTGCACTTAGCTGCAAAGAAGAAAGAAAATGAAACCTGTAAGGGCCAAAATTCTTAGAAGCAAAATGTTCCAATCAGAACACTGGGTGAACTGTACACCAGGCGCAGTGGCTCACACCTGTAATTTCAGCCCTTTGGGAGGCTGAGGCAGGAGGGATCACTTGAGATCAAGAGTTCAAGACCAGCCTGGCTAACATGGTGTAACCCCGTCTCTACTAATAATATAAAAATTAGTTGGACACTGCGGTGGGTGCCTGTAATCCCAGCTACTCAGGAGGCTAAGGCAGGAGAATCGCTGAACCTGGAAGATGGAGGCTGTAGTGAGCTGAGATCAAGCCACTGCACTTATCACCTGGGTGATAGAACAAGACTCTGTCTCAGGGAAAAAAAAAGAACATTGTGTGGGTGAACTGTGATGACGTGATGATGCTTTCTCTCTCTTCCCCTCCACACACATACACACGAGAATGCTCATGTATGCACACATGCTGCATGTGCATGCACACCCCACACACACACAGACATACAGAGTGACATGATACAGCTCTATACACAAACTCCAGGTTTGTCCCACCTGGCACAAAGCTCTGAAGCAGTTGACATCTGTTTGTCAAAATGGCCTTCCTGCACTTACTGGGCTGCAGGTAGCCTCAATGCAGCAACGGGTTGTATTTCATCTTAAGTTATTCGTTTGGAATTCCAACACATGTTCCCGTAAAGAAATGGCGTGACCATGGTGATAAAGTTCCATAACACAACTGAACTGAAGTACAATGTATTCTAGAGTAACCACGGTCGAGTTAGAGCACTAACAACATAGGTCCGACTCACTGGATTCCTATGACACCAAGGTATTCTGTACAATGACAACTGCAGAGGCAGGGAAAGTGACACGCATGTGGCACTACTACCAAATGGCAATGATAGAGGGCCAAGGAAAGGTAAGGATCAAATTCAAGGGTGAGAGCTGAGGCTTTGTAGACCAAAGATAGGGAGCGTAGGACCTGAGTTTTAAGATCTAGGGGATAGAAAGGGTTGCTGTGACTGCGGTGAGATAAGATGGGGGCTGCCTGTTTAGCAGAACATAAACATACACCAAGGGATATTTGGAGATCTCGGTGAACCCCCAAATGTATAATGGGGAGCTGTCTGTGGAGGCTCCTGACTCTCTTCCAAGTCACGTGTCCATAGGGAGTTTTCTCTGATTTTTGTGCAGATCCTGGTATCCCTGGACCATGTTTTTCAATTTAAAGAGAAAGTGTAGTCTCAAATGTCATTTTTCACAAAGAGATAAAGTGTTTATTACCAGGAAATGGTGAAGACTGCAGTGAACTAGAAGAAGATCCCCCCTTAAAAAGGGTAACCACTGCTCATTTCTAGCCAAAGCCTGCCAAGATGGGCTGCATGCCCAGTTCTCTAAATTTTTTTCCTAAGAGAAGCCAAAATATAGATTTTAATATGATGTATTTTTATTTTATCCTGGAAGCCCTAGCTAATGTAATAGGATGAGAAAAGGAAATAATGCAGCACTATTCACAATAGCCAAGATTTGAAAGCCATCTGTGTCCATTAAAAGACAAATGGAAAAAGAAAATGTGGTACATATGCACCATGGAGTACTATGCAGCCCTAATAAAGTTCGAGATCCTGTCATTTGCAACAACATGGATGGAACTGGAGGTCATTATGTTAAGTGAAATAAGCCAGGCACAGGAAGGCAAACATGGCTGTTCTCTATTACCTGTGGGAGCTAAAGATGGAAACAATTGAACTCATAGAGATAGAGAGTAGAAGGATGGTTACCAGAGGATTGGAAAGGTGGTGGGGGATGGGGATGGTTAATGGGTGCAAAAATAGTTAGAAAGAATAAATAAGACTTAAGTATTTGCTAGCACAATAGGGTGACTATAGTAAAAAATGATTTAATTGTTCATTTAAAAAATAACTAAGAGTATAATTGCATTGTTTAAAACACAAAAGATAAATGCTTGAGGGGATGGTTACTCTATTTACCCTGATGTTATTACACATTGCATGGCTGTATCAAATTATCCTATGTAACTCATAAATATATACACCTACTATGTACTCAGAAAAATTAAAATTGTTTTAAAAACAAAATGAAACAAAATGTATACGGACTGAGAAGAAAGAAATAAAATTGTTTGTAAATTGCATGTTAGCTTGCCTATGTAAAAATTACCAAAAATTAACCAAAAATTTTCCTGAAATGAATAAATAATTATAACAAGGTTGTAGGACATTAGGTTAACACACAAAAGTCAATTGCTTTCTTATATGCCAGCAATGAACAACTGGAATTTGAAATTGAAAACACAACACCATTTACATTAGCACCAAAAAATGAAATGCTTCTGTATAAAACTAACAAAACACGTATAAGATCTACATGAGAAAAACTATAAAATTCTGATGAAAGGCATCAATTAAGATGTAAATAAATGGAGAGATATTTGAAGTTCATGGATAGAAAAACTCATTGTTGTTCAGATGTCAGTTCTTCCAAACCTGATCTATATTGTATCATGATTCAACAAAATCTCAATCAAAATTCCAGCAAGTTATTTTAAACTGGTTCTAAAGTTTATATGAAAAGGCAAATGACCTAGAACAGCTAGCATAATATAAAAGAAAAATATGCTAGGTATTGTAATCTGTGATCCCAACAGCTGTGATCCAAGCACTTTGGGAAGTTGAGACAGAAGGATCACTTGAGGCCAGGAGTTCGACAGTCTGAGCAACATAGCAAGAACACATCTCTGCAAAACTGTTTTAAAAAATTAGTTGGGTATAGTGGTGTGTGCTTGTAGTCCTAGCTACTGAGGTGGGAAGATTGCTTGACAGCCTGAAGCAAAAGGCCATCTCAAAAAAAAAAAAAAACACAACGGCAAAGCCAGAAGGCTAACACTACTCAACTCCAAGACTTACTATAAAGCTACAATAATCAAGACCGTGAGATACTAGTGAAAAAGTAGACAAATAGATCAATGAACAGAGCCTAAAAATGTATCCATAAAAATTTCGTCAAGTGATCTTTGACAAAAGAGTAAAGGCAATTCAATGGAGCAAGGATAGTCTATTTAACAAACGGTGCTGGACCAACTGACATGTATCTGCAAAACAAAACAATATGAAACAAGTCTAGACACAGATTTTACACTTTTCACAAAAATTAACTCACAGTACATTACAGAACTAAATGTAAAACACGAGACTACAAAACTTTTAGAAGATAATATAAAATTAGCTGGGCATGGTGGCACACACCTGTAGTCCCAGCTACTCGGGAGGCTGAAGCAGGAGAATTGCTTGAACCCAGGAGGCGGAGGTTGCGATGAGCTGAAATCGCGCCATTGCACTCCAGCCTGGGTAACGAGCGAAACTCCGTCTCAAAAAAAAAAACAAAAAAACAGAAGATAATATAGAAGACAATCCAAATGACCTTGGGCTCAGTGATGACTTTTTAGATACAACACCGAAAGCATAATCTATGAAAAAAAATCCGTTGAACTTTATTAAATTAAAAACTTACATACTTTGAAAGATATTATTATTATTATTTGAGACAGAGTCTTGCTCTGTCGCCAGGTGCCAGGCTGGAGTGCAGTGGCGCGATCTCAGCTCACTGCAACCTGTGCCTCATGGGTTCAAGCAGTTCTCCTGCCTCAGCCTCCCGAGTAGCTGGGACTACAGGTGTGAGCCATCATGCCCAGCTAAGTTTTGTATTTTTAGAAGAGACAGGGTTTCACCATATTGGCCAGGATGGTCTCAATCTCTTGACCTTGTGATCCGCCCGCCTTGGCCTCTCAAAGTCCTGAGATTACAGGCATGAGCCACTGTGCCCGGCTGAAAGATATTATTAAGAAAATGAAAAAGACAAACTGTAGACCGGAAGAAAATATTTGCAAAGTATATATCCGATAAAAGATTTATAATCCAAAATTTACAAAGAACTTTTATGACTTGACAATAAGAAAGTGAACAACCTCATTTTAAAATCTCAGCAAAAGATATGAACAGATACTTCATCAAGGATTACATACAGATGGCAATTAAGCATATGAAAAATCTTCAACATTATATATCATAAGGAAACTGCAAAATAAAACAATGGAATACCATTATGCACCAATTAGAATGGCCAATATCTAAAACACCAACAATTCCAAATGCTGGTCAAGAAATGGAACAACAGGAACTTTCATTTATTGATGCTGGGACTGCAAAATGACATAGGCATTTTCAAAGACAGTTTGACAGCTCCTTAAAAAATTAAACATTGACTTCCCATATGATCCAGCAAGCAAAATCTAGGTATTTTTCCAAAGGAAGTTAAAACATATGTCCACACAAAAACCCAAACACAAATGTTTATGGCAGCTTTATTCTTTTTTTTTCCCAGATAGGGTCTCACTCTGGCACCCAGGCTGGAGTGCAGTGGCTCAGTCACAGCTCAGTGTGGCCTCAACCTCCCCAGGCTCAGGTGATCCTCCCACCTCAGCCTCAGTAGCTAGCTGGGATTACAGGTGACCACCACCACACCGGCTAATTTCTGTATTTTTCTGTAGAGATAGGGTTTTGCCATGTTGCCCAGGCTGGTCTTGAAGCAGCTTTATTCTTAATTGCTCAAAACTAGAAACAACCAAAATGTCCTTAATAGGTGAATGATAAACCGTGTTACAGCTATGCAATGGAATATTATTCAACGATAAAAAGAAATGAACTATTCAGCCCCAAAAAGGAATGGAGGAAGCTTAAATGCATATCGTTAAGTGAAAGAAGCCAATCTAGAAAGTCTACATACTTCATGATTTCAACTACATAACTTTCAGGGACAGACAAAACCATAGAGACAATAAAAAAATCAGGAAAAGACAAAAATATAGAGATAGTGGTTCTAGGGGAGAGAGGAAGGCTGAACAGGGAGAGCATAAGGCATTCTTAGGGCAGTGAGACTATTCTGTATAATGCTGTAATGGTGGGTCCATGACATTTTGCATTTGTGAAAACCCATAGAATGTACAACACAAAGAGTGAATGCTAAGGTAAACTGTGGATTAGTTAATACAAATGTATCCAAAAAATGCTGGTAACTAACATGTTTTTCTAAATATGGTATAAGCCAGCAATGGAGCCAAACAAACTTAACTGAGGCCATTACCTATCTGAGACTTTGGGCTTTCACTCTTGTGTGGCTGATTCTAGAATAGCAAGTAAGGCTGTGTTGAGATGTGTTAGGAAGTCAGCTAGTTACCCTCATCTACAAATGACACTCCTGCACACCAGGAAGCTCTTACAAACTCATGTTTCAGGAATATTATAAATTATAGCATGTCATCAATTTCCTAGGCCACTGTGAATGATTAAAACCATGGGTGAGAACAGTCTGCTATGTTGGTACGCCAGGTTAAATGCATGTTTGAAGACCAGCTATTGGCAGTAAGAGATGGAGGATGAATTGTTCATGGGAGCAAGATGTGGTTCAATGAAGATCAGCAGATAGAAAAGGAAGTCAATTTGTTTGACAAAGAATGTCTTCGACGTTTTAAAATAGAGTGAGAGTTGATTTTTTAGAAGGAAGACACTCCAGTAAGATATATGTCAGTTTACTGCAATGAACTAATGCTTTTCACTTACCATATCCAATAAATGTCTTGGGCATTGATCTGCATTTTAGGACTCTGCTCCAGGAAATCAAAAGAGACAGAAAAGTAAGTGACATTTTCAGTTGAATAAAAGGAATCAAGTACACAAATAACTAGACTTGAAGATAAAGATAAAAGTCACAAAAGTATATTTGCTACAAAGGGGCAGAACCAGGCATCCATTGAAGGAAAAAGAAAAACGCCTTCAGGGAAGTAGGGCATTTTGAAAGAGCCTTGAAGGGTTGGTAGGATTTTTATAGAAGGAGCTCAGACAAGATGACAATCCAGGTCAAGAGGACATCGTTAGCAATGATCCAGATCAGTGAGGACAAATATTAAGTGATGCAGTACACATAGGGGGTAATGGAAAGTGTGGCTGACAGTGAGCTTTGGACATTATGTAGAGAGTTTTGAATGGCAGGCTAAAGCATTTGCACTTAATTCAGGAGGCATTGAGCAACAGATGGGACTCAAATTTCCCTTCTCTTCTCTGTCCTTGGGTCTGATGCTTATGGAAAATGCCCATTCTTCCTTCATGGATCTTTGTTCTCTTATCTTCTACTCTTGCTGCCCTTCTTATCCCCTTGCTTCCACTTTCTCACTCTATGCCTGAGAAATTTCAGATCTCTTTCTAGCCTCCGCCTCTCCTCTTCTAGGCAAGGGGTATGGCTGTGGCCTAATCTAATTTCATTCTCCTTTGCCCTACATCCTAACCTAAGCCACCAAATAAACTGCTCTCTGATTTACGACTTTAAAACACATATATATTCCCTAACAAGTTAACAGTTCCATCAAGAAATGAAAAAGATTTTGCTATGTGATTGAGATGACAGATAGTGCTGGTAGGCCCAACATGGAGGGCTTTCCGTTATTAGCTAGAGGGTAATAGTTGACGCAAACCAAGGAATGAAACACAGCCAGCCAGTCTCAGGTGCAGCCCTCTTCCAAAAATAAACCACCTCTTAGAAGGTGTGCCCGTAATCCCTATTTTAGGCATTTCATATGCATTTATTGAGTGTGTAATCTGTACCAATTACTGTGTAAGTTTAGGGGATGGAGTTATAAAAGATAAGTGGCTATGTAGCTCACACCCTAGACAGGGAAAAATGAAAATATCGCAATAGCGTGCTAAGTAGTATGATGATGTCTAGAGCTATGCCTCTTAAATTTAATGTGTATGCAGAATCACCTGGGCATCTTGCTAAAAGTGTATTCTCATTCAGTAGGCCAGTCTGCATGTCTAACCTGAGGCATCCAGGTAATGCCTAATCTGCGGGTGCTGGATCACATTCAAAGACGCAAGCAAGGATCTAGAGAAGTTCCCAGAGAACGAGGAAACTTGGTGATCACATGTGGTCATGGCAACAAATGACTTTTCTTTTTTAATGTGAATTCTCCAAAATAAAATCAATTATTTGGGAGGGGGATACATAATATGAACCTATCCAAATGTAAGAGGACAAAAGACAATCTAGGATAAGGGAAGTCTCTCTCCTACTCTGTGCTCCTAGCTAGGTAGCTCCCCTTCCCAGAAACAGCCGCCATAACCAATCTCTTTTCTACCCTTCCAGAGTTAAATTTTTTAAAAAATATACAAACATATACAAATGTCCTTTTTAAAAAAATCACTAAACCCAGTCTTTACTAATTTGTACCTTATCAAATTAAAAAATATATTTATTGGCTGTGCCTGAGGGCTCACACCTGTAATCCCAGCACTTTGGGAGTCCGAAGACTGTGGATCACTTGAGGCCAGGAGTTTGAGACCAGACTGGGCAACATGGCGAAACCCCATCTCTACCATAAATACAAAAATTGGCCAGTCTCATAACCCAGGCCAGCCTAGGCAACACAGGGAGACCCCCAAATCTACAAAAAAAATTTTAAAAATTAGCTGGGAATGGTGGCCTGTGCCTATAGTCCCAGCTACTCAGAAGCCTGAGGCAGGAGGATCTCTTAAGCCTGGAAGTTCAAGGCTGCAGTGAGAGATTATTGCACCACCGCACTCCAGCCTGGACAACAGAATGAAACCCAATATCACTATAGATAGATAGATAGATAGATAGATAGATAGATAGATAGATAGACAGATAGAAATATATAGACATAGATAATTTATATACATTTACTACTGGACTAATGTATATATTGATCTTTAAAATAAATGGCAAAATAAATTTGAATAGAAGTTCTAATACTTTCTTTCCATACCTCAGTAGATTTTCACACACCCCACTCTGGTGACCACTGATGCATGCTTTTTGCATCTTGCTTCTTTCACTAAGTAGTACATTTTGGAGTTCATTCAATAAGAAGTGTATACACAGAACCATTTCATTGGCTAGACGCAGTGACTCATGCCTATAATCCCAGCTCTTTGGAAGGCTGAGATAGGAGGATTGCTTAAGGCCAGGAGTTCAAGACCAGCCTGGGCAACATAGCAACACCAGGCTGAATATTTTTAAAATCAACTGGGCATGGTTTCCTATGGTCCCAGCTACTTAGGAAGCTAAGGTGGGAGGATCACTTGAGCCTAGGAGTTCAAGGCTGCGGTGAACTAAGATTGTGCCAATGCACTCCAGCCTGGGTGATAGAGCAAGACCACATCTCTAAAAAAATAAATAAATAAACCTTACTTTGCCATTTTAATGACTGCACAATATTCCATTCTACATACCCCAACTTATTCGATCAGTCCTCCATTGATGGGCATTTAGATTGTTTATGATATGTTGCTATTACATTACTGCAGTGAATACTTTTGTATATACATTAATTCAGAAGATGACCCCATAAGTGAAAGCTTTGACATATTCTCATGCTTCAAACACATAGCAATAAGAAACCATCTTAGTGAACCACTCACCTTTAGTGAACCATCACTAAAGGATTACTAAATATATTTCAGCAAGAAAAAAAAGAAAATCACAAAGAAAGTTTAAGAAAACAGAAAAACATTGAGACTAGAAAATGATAAAATAGGTTGAAAAAGTATTGATGTAAAAAATAATGAACAATTTCTGAGACTTCAAAAAGGATTAAAACTATAAATCTAAACAACAATAATAACATGGAGAGAAGATATACAAAGGATAGAGTAAGTTAGAACTGTTATTGAATTTGGGAGGATAAAAATATTGATAAGTAGTTAAGCATTAGAAAAATGTATAGTTAAATATGAAGGTTAAAAGAGTTAAGAATAAATTGCTTGTTAGAATAGAACTCAATATCTTTTAAAAGAAGACTTCGTATTCCACACTTCTTACAACATATCATCCACAGTGTCTAGCTTACCATAAATATCATGATCCATATGACAAAATAGGAAAATATTACCTATAGTCAAAAGAAAAAGTAATCAATAAATACCAACAATGAACCAGATGTTGCAATTACTAACCAATTAGTAGACAAGCAGCTATTATAAATACATTCAAGGACATAAGGACAGTATGATCATAATAAATGAACAATGGGAAGTATCAGCAGAAAAATAAAAACCATAAAAATAAACAAAATGGGTCAGGTGCGATGGCTCACACCTGTAATCCCAGCACTTTGGAAAGCCAAGGTGGGCTCATCTTGAAGGCAGGAGTTCAAGACCAGCCTGGCCAACATGGCAAAATCCTGTCTCTATTAAAAATACAAAAATTAGCTAGGTGTGGTGACATGTGCTTATAATCCCAACTACTCAGGATGCTGAGGCACAAAAATGGCTTGAATGGGAAGCAGAGGTTGCTGTGAGCCAAGATTGTGCCACCGCACTCCAGCCTGGGTGACAGAGTGAGATTCTGTCTCAAAAATAAATAAATAAATAAATAAATAAAAGTAAAGAAATGAAAACTACAATATCTGAGGAAAAAATTCTGCCTAAACTCAATAGCAGACTGAGTTCACAGAAGAAAAGGTTATTCCTAGGAATACAACTAACAAAGGATGTAAAGGACCTCTTCAAGGAGAACTACAAACCACTGCTCAAGGAATTAAGAGAGGACACAAACAGATGGAAAAACATTCCATGCTCATCAATACTGTGAAAATGGCCATACTACCCAAAGTAATTTATAGATTCAAGGCTATCCCATCAAGCTACCTATGACTCTCTTCACAGAACTGGAAAAAACCACCTTAAACTTCATATGGAACCAAAAGAGAGCCCACATAGCCAAGACAATCCTAAGCAAAAAGAACAAAGCTGGAGGCACCATGCTACCTGACTTCAAACTATACTACAAGTTACAGCAATCAAAACAGCATGGTACTGGTACCAAAACAGAGATATAGACCAATGGAACAGAACAGAGGCCTCAGAGGCAACACCATACATCTACAATCATCTGCTCTTTGACAAACCTCACAAAAACAAGCAATGGGGAAATAATTCCCTGTTTAATAAATGGTGTTTGTATAACTGCCTAGCCATGTGCGGAAAACAGAAACTGGACCCCTTCCTGACACTTTACACTAAAATTAACTCCCAGATGGATTAAAGACTTAAACATAAGACCTAACACCATAAAAACCCTAGAAGAAAACCTAGGCAAAACCATTCAGGACATAGGCATATGCAAGGACTTCATGACTAAAATACCAAAAGCTATGGCAACAAAAGCCAAAATAGACAAATGGGAACTAATTAAACTCCAGAGCTTCTGTACAGCAAAAGAAACAATCATTAGAGTGAACCAGCAACCAACAAAATGGGAAAAAAATTTGCAATCTACCCATCTGACAAAGGGCTAATATTCAGAATCTACAAAGAACTAAAACAGATTTACAAGAAAAAAACAACCCAATCAAAAAGTGGGCAAAGGATATGAGCAGACACTTTTCAAAAGAAGACATTTGTGTGGCCAACAAACATAAAAAATGCTTATCATCATTGGTCATTAGAGAAATGCAAGTCAAAACCACACTGAGATACCATCTCACACCAGTTAGAATGGTGATCATTAAAAAATCTGGAGACAGGCCGGGTGTGGTGGCTCACGCCTGTAATCCCAGCACTTTGGGAGGCCGAGGCGGGTGGATCACGAGGTCAAGAAATCTAGACCATCCTGGTCAAGATGGTGAAACCCCATCTCTACTAAAAATACAAAAAATTAGCTGGGCATGGTGGTGCGTGCCTGTAATCCCAGCTACTCAGGAGGCTGAGGCAGGAGAATTGCCTGAACCCAGGAGGTGGAGGTTGCGGTGAGCCGAGATTGCACCATTGCACTGCAACCTGGGTAACAAGAGCGAAACTCCGTCTCAAAAAAAATAAATAAAATTAAATAAAATAAAAAATCTGGAGACAGCAAATACTGGACAGGATGTGGAGAATGTAAGTTAGTTCAACCATTGTGGAAGACAGGGTGGCGATTCATCAAGGATCTAGAAATAGAAATATCATTTGACCCAGCAATCCCATTACTGGGTATATACCCAAAGGATTATAAATTGTTCTACTATAAGGACACATGCACACATATGTTCATTGCAGCACTGTTTACAATAGCAAAGACCTGGAACCAACCCAAATGCCCATCGATGATAGACTGGACAAGGAAAATGTGACACATATACACTGTGGAATACTATGCAGACATACTAAACAATGAGTCTGTGTCCTTTGTAGGGACATGGATGCATCTGGAAACCATCATTCTCAGCAAACTGACAGAAGAACAGAAAATCAAACACCGCATGTTCTCACTCATAGGCAGGTGTTGAACAATGAGAACACATGGACACAGGGAGGGGAGCATCACACACTAGGGTCTGTTGGGGGGACTAGGGGAGGGGCAGCGTGGGGTAGGGAGGTTGGGTAGGGATAACATGAGGAGAAATGCCAGATATAGGTGACAGAGTGATGGAGGCAGAAAAACCACATTGCCATATACGTACCTATGCAGCAGTCCTGCATGATCTTGGCATGTACCCCAAAACCTAAAGTACAATTAAAAAAAAAAGTTTCGGGCAAAAAAAGAGAAAATGTTAGTAAATTTGAAAACTTTTAAGTCAATAGAAATTATCCAACTTGAAGACCAGAGAAAGAAAGATTGTAACAAACCCTCCACAATCTCAGTAACATGTAAAATAATATTAAATAGCTTATCATTAATGTAAATGGAAGAGAGACAATTCTTGGGAAAAAAGGACATCTGAGAAAATAATGGCCAAAACAATCCCAAATTTGATTTAAAAACATACATTTAAAAATTCAAGAAGCTCAGCAAACCCTAAGCAGAATAACAACAAATAAAACCACAACAAGACACATCACAGTGAGTCTAATGAAAAAAAATGTTTCAGTCAATCTAATGAAAACATTTTTTTGAAAGTAGTCAGGGATAAGAAGACACACTTATACTGTACAAGGAAACAATGATACTAATGATGTCAGTCTTCTAACAAAAAATAATGAAGATACAGGCTCCTGCCTGTAATATTAGCACTTTGGGAGGCCAAGATGGGAGGATCACTTGAGCCCAGGAGTTTGAGGCTATACAGAGCTATGATCACACCACTGCACTCCAGCTTGGGTGACAAAGCAAGATTCTTTCTCTAAAAAGAGAAAAGGGGGAAGGATCCAAGATGGCCGATCGCTAACATCTCGGGATTGCAGCGCGCAGTTAAAGCTCATAGAACTAGAGGACGCCACACTTTCAGACAAATTCTGGTTGCTCAGGAGCAGAAGATTCCCAGTGGAGGAGCCACACGGGGCAGGAGTTTCGCCGGCACCTCCACATGGCAGCTCTCAGAGCTGACTAGGCGGGGCTGGCTCCCCTTCTGACCGGGGTTTGGAGGAGCCGAGCGGGTTCCCAGCGCTGAATCCTGAGGCTGGAGCAGAAGTTGTGCCGGCACCTCGGCGCAGAGTGAACGCGACTGGTTCCCCTTCTGACCGAGGTTTGGAGCTCCGGGAAGGCAGACTCGCCTATTACGAACACAAGAAGGAAGCCAGACAGGAGAAGCCTGGGCAGAAAAACACCATCAGTCTGAACGCCGCTGTTCCTGGCC
>JAPYYA010003233.1:0-13096 GCA_028533165.1 Leontopithecus rosalia | reverse complement strand
TCTCGAGCCAGAGCTCATATGAATAGTGGAAATCTTCAGGCAAATCCAACCTCTGCCCCAGCACACTCTGCAAGCAGTTATCCACAGGTGAAAATTCAGAGTCCTGGGGTCTGTCATACCGACGGCTGTTAAAAGCCTCAATGTTGGCCCTCAAGGTACATTCTTCTGCTTGGAAATCCCATGGCCTGGCATCGATGTCTGTGTTGAAAAGAGAGGAAGAAAAAGACATGCAAGACACTGCTCCTTTTTTTTTTTTCCAGTAGATACAGGGTTTCTCTATATTGGTCAGGCTGGTCTTGAACTCCTGACCTCAGCTGATCTGCCTGTCTTGGCCTCCCAAAGTGCTGGGATTACTGGCATGAGCCACCGCACCCAGCCAACACTGCTCCTTGTACCACAGAGCATGGTCTATGGGATTCCAAAAATGAAACTGCTCAGAATTCTATTTTTTTTTAAAGAGCGATGTACCAAATAAGTATATAGCATGCTGACACTTAGGTTTAAAAAAATACACATATGCCCAGATGCATAAGCTTGTACATGCAGAAATTATCTTTAGAAGGGTAGTCTAGAAACTGGTAACAGTGGTTACGTTACCTATGAGAAAGGAAATGAGAGTCCAGAGGGAGGTAGACTTCTTCTATTATATTTCCTTTTCATTATTTCACTTTCTTATTAGCTTTATGTATTACTGGTTATATGTATTATGTTTTCCAAAAGGGTAATTAAATCTCTATTATGGAGCTTTTCCTGGGGGATGAGAGTGTCCCATCTGAATGGAATCGCCAGCTCTCCAGGAATGGGAAGGGGCAAGAGGGGTATAATATGGAGAATCAGAATGGACCAATTACTGAAGACTTTCCTGATTCCCTGGAATCTCCTCCAGCATGTGATAAATCTGTATGTCAGCTTATTTTAAGATGATGAGGTGATGGCTTCATTGAAGGTAAAAACAGGAAACAGATCATGTTTTGCTTCTATTCACTTAGACACTTATTTCAGGGCTAAAGATACAAATCTCCCAGATCTCTGATGTCCTACACACAATGGTTTATCACAAGGAAGCGTAGTTTGAGTTTGTACTCATAATGGCAGCAACAACAGATGTGCTGTTTGCAGGATAAAACATTTTCATGTTTTAAACATTTACAATAATTTAAATAGATAATTGTGCCTTATGTCTTATAGTAGAAGTTGCATCCTGGCTTGTTATGTGTCTATCATATGCTTCCCTTAGTTCTCTAAACTCTTTTTTAGTGAAAATACAGTCCCTCACTACCACAAATTATACAGTTGAGTTTCCCACATTTGGGGGAAATAGCAGGGGTCAGCATATCTCGAGTGCAATGGATGAGCCTTGTCCCGAGAAAACCACCTTCATCATGATGGTATTTTCCCTGCCAGGGAAGTAAGTATAGTTCTCTTAACTCTTTACTGCATCATCCTTTAAAATTCAAGCAGGTTACAAACCCAGCAAAGACAAGTCATTACCAAAAATTCTCAAATACAATTATGGAAATACAAAGCTGAAAAAAGCTCTCTGAAATAAATTTTTCCAAACTCTGGTCAATCTTACAAGTTCTGTTAGTCAAACCAAATATCTTGCCTCCTGATATAAGGCAAGGTATACAGTATACGTATATATATACAGATATACAAGATATACAGTTCCCAAGATTACCTAGGACATACTACAGCCAAAAAGGTTTAAATTGAATTCATCTTACCTTTAGATTTAACTTTTAAGTTTATAGGTAATACCATAGATAGAGGAATAAAGTAGATAACACCACAAATAAGCAAACAGACAAATCCAGAATGTGATGAGTACTTTGCAGGACAACTGGTCTAGTTCTTCAGTTAGTTAGCATTCATGGTGGGAGTGGGAAGACTGCTAGAGACTAGGCATGGTGGCTTACACCTATAATTCCAGAACTTTGGGAGGCCAAGGCGGGAGGATCCCTTGAGCTCAGAAGTTCAAGACCAGCCTGGCAACATAGGGAGACTCTACCTCTACAAAAAAATTTAAAAATTAGCCAGGTGTGGTGGTGGTGGTATGCATCTGTAGTCCCAGCTACTTGGCAGCTGAGGTGGGAGGATCACTTGAGCCCAGGAAGTCAAGGCTGCCATGAGCCATTATCATGCCACTGCTTTCCACCAGCCTGGGCAACAGAGCGAGAGATCTCTCTCTCAAAAAAAAAAAAAATTTAACATTTATGTAACAACCAGATGCAATTTGTGGTCCTGGATTGGATTCTGACTTGGAAAATAGCTATAAAGAACATTTGGGGACAACTAGAAAATTGTGAATATGAATTTTATTAGATGAAATGAAAATGTACTGAAATGGAAAGGTAGAGATAATGTTAAAAGAGAACATTACAAAACAGCATATATAACTTGCTTTTATTTTAATAAAATATGCATATATATGTATAGAAAAAGATCTGAAGGAATATACAATAAGATGTTAATGGTGGCAATTCCTGGATTGTACATAAATATGATAATATAGTAAAATGTTTTCTTACTTATATTTTCCATCTTTTTCCATAGGATATCTACTTTGTAATAATGAAAAGTTGCTTTAATTTTTAAAATCTTTTGGATAAAACTGTCATTTAAAAGAATGATTTGGAAGGGCAAATTATCCCTCAATTTACTTGTTTTATAAAATGGATTTTCATAGTTTACATAGCACAAGGACACATATTAGAATTTGAGGCATAACCTTAAAGTTTGGTGTATCAATACCTCACCTATAATTATATATTTTTTCATCTATAATATGTAACAATTCATGCTAATAGAGGAGAGACAAATATTTATTTAGTTTTGTTTAAACCCCAGGAAACTCTGGGAAGCCAAGAGCTCTTAGAAGACTCACCATTGCCATAAGCCCAGTCATCATTCATGCGGTGGCGCACTTTCTGGTAAATGGCTGACATGGTTTTCATGTTGCTTTTCCTCCATTGACGCCCCAGGTACTTGGTCTGTATCTTTAGCAGCTTTAGGACATAAAGTTGCAGCATGGCCTGTTTGACCTTGAGGGCCCGCTTTAAGATCGGTGCGGATTTAAACACTACCAGCATCTGTTCATTGAAAGAGGGGTGGGGCGAAGAAAGGCAGGTAAAGATCTAACGTTTCTTGGAATTTCCAGCTTACAAATTAAACCAAACCTAGCTAGCCTCAGAAATCCCTGGGGAGCGTTCAGGAATCTATCGTCCAGTCAACTTAGATTTAATATTCAAGAATACAGAGGGAGGCTGGGTGCAGTGACTCATGCCTGTAATCCCATCACTTTGGGAGGCTGAGGCCCGTGGATCATCTAAGGTCAGGAGTTTGAGACCAGCCTGGCCAACATGATGAAACCCCATCCCTACTAAAAATACAAAAATTAGCCAGGTGTGGTGGTGCAGGCCTGTAATCCTAGCTACTAGGTAGGCTGAGGCAGGAGAATTGCTTGAACCTGGGAGGTGGAGTGAGCTGAGATTGTGCCACTGCACTACAGCCTGGGCAACAGAGCGAGTCTCAAAAAAAAAGAAGAAAGAAAAAAAATATATATGTAGAGAGAGGGGTGGGGGAACTACTCCATATTTTATTATTCAAAGTTTTCAATATTCAAAGCATATGGTATAAAGGGAAAAGAAAATTTTGTCAGCCACACATATCATTTCCACTGTCACAGTTTTTTATTTTCTGGCGATAATTCTATGTACGCATACATTACTTTTGTTTTTGTTTTTGAGATGGAGTCTCACTCAGTCGCCGAGGCTGGAGTGCAGTGGTGCAACCTTGGCTCACTGCAACCTCCGCCTCCCAGGTTTAAGCAATTCTCTTGTCTCAGCCTCCCAAGTAGCTAGGATTATAGGTGCCCACCACCCCACCCAGCTAATTTTAGTATTTTTAGTAGAGATGGGGTTTAATCATGTTGGTCAGTCTGATCTCGAACTCCTGACCTCACGTGATCATCCCACCTCAGACTCCTAAAGTGCTGTGATTACAGGTGTGAGCCACCACGTCAGGCCTACTTTTGTTTGTTAACACAAATGGTAGCCAACTACATATCCTGCCACACTGTTCTATACCTTGTTTTTTTACCTTGAAAATTATTCCATGTCAGTATAGAACTGCCTCATTCTTTTACTTTTTTAAAATAGAGATGGGGTCTTATCACATTGCCCAGGCTGGTCTCGAAATCCTGGGCTCAAGCCATCCTACTGCCTCAGCCTCCCAAAGTGCTGGGATTACAGGTGTGCACCACTCAGCCTGGCTGCTCATTCTTTTTAATGATTGCATAATATTCTATTATAAGGATATATCATAATTTATTTAACCAGTTGGTCCTGCTTAATAAGCATTTAGCTTGTTTCCAAGCTTTCATTATTATAAACAATGTTGCAATGATAAATCTTAGACTTGCATCATTTGTGAATGCCTGTAATCCAAACAACATTGCTAACTTCCCTGCTAGAGCTGCCCTAGGGAGGGTCTGAGATTCAGCCCCCTGCAAATAAATTGACTGGTAAGTAATCATCTAATATAGAGTAAGTGCCCAGAATTAGGAGGTGCTAAATGTTACATAGCATTCAGTGTCTATATATGGACCTCACAAACCAGGCAGTACACAAATATTTACTAGTGAGTTTTAAAAAATTCAGTCAAATGGACAACTCCATGATCTAAAGCCACACTCACCATGGTCCTGGAATGTTTCCATTTGGTCAGTTTATTGAGCAGCCTCAGGAGGTTGATGCAGGAAAAGAGGTTCCTCCAGCAGAACTGGCTGTTGTCTCCAGCTTCCTATAATAGGGAACATCCATCATTATCTTAATACCTCCAAGACTTAATTCCCACAGAAGACTGGAAGTCAGTGTTGGCCAGTTTAGGTGAGGCCTTCCTATATGAAATCATACCCCTTCACCTTCCTGTTTCTTAACACACTGAGGTCTCTAAAGCCCACAGTTTGAAAACCCTCTCAGCTGCCAATCCTGGAAGACTCTATCTACAGCATGTGTTGATTAGAAAGATGATACATGGGCTGGGAGCAGTGGTTCACACCTGTAATACTAGCACTTTGGGTGGCCAAGACAGGCAAATCACAAAGTCAGGAGTTCAAAACAGCTTGGCCAACATGGTGAAACCCATCTCTACAAAAAAATACAAAAATTAGCTGGGCGTGGTGGCAGGTGCCTGTAGTCCCAGCTACTTGGGAGGCTGAGGCAGGAGAATCGCTTGAACCCAGGAGGTGGAGGTTGCAGGGAGCCGAGATCACGTCACTGCACTCCAACCTGAGCAACAGAGTGATACTCCATCTCAAAAAAAAAAAGAAGAAGAAGAAGAAAGAAAGATGATACATGAACATAGGAACCTGGTTCAAGAAAGCTTTCTTATGTAACTTAGTACTCTGGGATCAGAAAACAAATGAGAGAATTTTATCCCCATATTCAGGAACGCTGCACTTACATAAACTATGCTTGTAATTGTTAGGATTAGGTCTAATTCTGGTAGAGTTTAAACTATGTTGGGTGGATCTGATATCTATTATGGTTGAATTTTTTTCTGTCAGCCTCTACCCTCCTTTATCAAACCATATTACAATCAGATACTTAATTCTTTTTTCTTTTTTTTTGGTGCCGTGACTCAGATCAGATACTTAATTCTTCAGAATGGAAGGAAAATTGGCAGATGGTTTATTCTAACCAGGTACTTTTCTTATATATTTCTGATAGTCTGTGAACACCTAACCAGAGACAACAGATAGATGTCAGATTAAAAGCAGGTATCTAATCATAGAAACATTTTTCAGAAATAAAAATATGAGTCCTTATATGATCTGGGGGCTTGCAAATACATACTGGTGTCAGAAGCTATATAAATCAATGAGCACACATGACGGCCAAACTAACATCTTGGAAATTCCTCACATCTACAGTGTGATAGGAGAATGTAGGAATAGACAATATGTAGAAGTGAGCTGCTGTCTGATGAATAGAAAATTACCTCCTCCTCCCTCAAATTAATTTGAAGCAAGATAGGCATATATCTACTGTGGAATGAACATCCAAAATTTTTGAGAGTATTAGGCTTTCCTAATACCTAATATAGAGCACCAAAAAGTTTCAGGGAAATTTTGTATTTAGAGATTTTATTTATAGGCTGGGCACAGTGGCTCACACTGGTAATCCTAGCGCTTTGGGAGGCTGAAGTGGGCAGATTACCTGAGGTCAGGAGTTCGAGACCAGACTGGCCAACTTGGTAAAACCCATCTCTACTAAAAATACAAAAATTAGCCAGGCATGGTGGTGGGTGCCTGTAGTCCCAGCTACTCGGGAGGCTGAGGCAGGAAAATCACTTGAGCCAGGGAGGTGGAGGTTGCAGTGAGCTGAGATCATGCCACTGCACTCCAGCCTGGGCAACAAGAGAGAAACCCCATCTCAAAATATATATTTATATATATTATTTATAAATAATATTCTCCATCCTATAATAATTCAGTATTGTCCCAGGAGAACCATCTGTCTGCTTTTGAGGAAAACTTTTATGGGACTTTCTCTTGTAGTGCATCAGCTAGTCTGGCTTGCCCCAAATAGACCAAGTTCTACAGACATTATATCTTGTGTGGTTAATAGAGACAGACTTTTAAATTGTTAAGATGCATGGGAAACACAAAACATCTGGGATAGGTAAGTATATTTCTACTATGAGCTTCCTTTATCCTGATTTTCAATATGGTAGAGGCATAAAAAACCTTGTATTCCTCAGTACCTCAAAGAATAATATGGGAGTGAAGGCATACCCTTATAGAAGCAGCACTGGAATAGATACCAGAACACTTGGATTATGGTCTCATCCCTGACTGTATGATTTTAGGTAAATCATTTTCCTTCTTTCCTGTAGGAGGTAGAACTAGCTAATCTTTAAGATCATTTCAGCTCTGAGCATTCTAATTCTGTGATTTTCTCCAGCTGAAAAAAATACTGCCTCATTCTTTTTAATGGTTACCTAATATTGTATTCCAAGTATATACCATAATTTATTTAACCAGTTGGTTCTGTATTAGTGGGCATTTAGGTTATTGCCAGTCTTTCAATTTTTTTATTTTTAGATGGAGTCTAGTTCTATCACCCAGGTTGGAGTACAGTGGCACGATCTCGGCTCACTGCAACCTCCACCTCCTGGGTTCAAGCGATTCTTGTGCTTCAGCTTCCTGAGTAGTTGGGATTACAGACATGTGCCACCACCCAGCTAATTTTTGTATTTTCAGGAGAGATGGGGTTTCACTATGTTGGCCAGGCTGGTCTTGAACTCCTGGCCTCAAGTGATCCACCTACCTTGGCTTCCCAAAGTGCTGGGATTACAGGTGTGAGCCACTGTGCCCCACCAAGTAAAGTTTTAAAAGTGAAGTTTTGAGTGAGGGTAAGCTGTTTGTGACTACCTTTCCTTAGGGTTCAGTCTCAAGAATTCCAGGAAAGGAACCCAAATTTTCTCTTTGAAGATAGTCTCAGCTGCCCATGGCCTTGCTCTCCTTTTCTCCTTTCTTCGTTCTTTTTTTTTTGTTTTTCGAGACAGGGTCTCACTTTTATTTTTAAAGACAGAGTTTCACTCTTATTTGCCTAGGCATGGCACGATCTTGGCTCACTGCAACTTCCGCCGCCCTTGTTCAAGTGATTCTCCTGTCTCAGCCTCCCGAGTAGCTGGGATTGTAGGCACATGTTACTATGCCCAGCTAACTTTGTATTTTTAGTAGAGATGGGATTTCTCCATGTTGGTCAGGCTGGCCTCGAACTCCCTACCTCAGGTGATCTGTCTGCCTTGGCCTCCCAGAGTGCTGGGATTTCAGGCATGAGCCATCATGCTCAGCCTTTTTTGGCTTTTTTTTTTTTTTTTTTTTTTGAGACAGTCTTGCTCTGTGACCCAGGCTGGAATAGTGCTGTGGCACTATCTCAGCATGTTGCAACCTCTGCCTCCTGGTTCAAGCAATTCTCCTGCCTCAGTCTCCCAAGTATCTGGGATTACAGGAATATGCTATCACTCCTGGTTAATTTTTTATTTTTGGTAGAGACAGGGTTTCACCATGTTTGCCAGGCTGGTCATGAACTCCTGACCTCAGGTGATTCCCCTGCCTTGGCCTTCCAAAGTGCTGGGATTACAGGCATGAGCCACTGCAACCAGCTGAGTCTATTTTGGCCAGGCTAGGCTCAAACTCATTATCCTCCCACTTCAGCCAAGTAGCTGGGACTATAGGCACATGCCAACTCTCTTTTCCTTCTGATATTGCTTCCCCAGACAACTGTAACTGGCCCGCTCCTCACATCAGATGCTTCCAGCAGCTGGCACTGAAAGCACACACACTGGTCAGTGGCTCTCTCAGGACAGCTACCAACCCCTAGCTTGTTCTGTCTCCCTTGCTTGCAGCAGGCTGTGCCTTGTTCCAACCCAGTAGATGACTGTTTTTCCCAGCAGGCCTTCAGTTCTAAAGGTACCTGTTTTGCCAGACTTGAGGGGTTTTCCTTCATATTTATGTTCATTTAAGTCACCTTTTTGTATTTTTTTTTTTTTGGCAAGACCCAGCTTATTATGTAAGATGTAAACCTCTATGAGGAGATGTAATTTGTGAACAGTAGCACACAGTCACATTCTCTTGTTCCGGGTACTTCATACTAGCCAAAGCAAGACCTTTACTTCCTCTGTATCAACTAAAGTTAAAAAAGAGAACATATACCCATGACCTACTCTAACAAATATTTGTTTGCAGTATGCCTTAGGTCTAAAGATTCGGTTCAAGGACTATATCCTACCCTTTCAGAGTATCTCCAAGGCACTATGAGGGGTTTGTTCTCAAAGATCCATCCATAACCTAGCTGAGTGAGCCAAGCCAAACAAAATGTAGGCTATGCCAATTCAGATGACTAAGGGAAGAATGGAACATTTCTTCCTTTTGGATTGAGGAAATCATATTGGTTAGAATGTGAGCACCAGAAGGAAAGTAGTTGTTCTAGTCCCAATTCTGTCATCAACAGAAACAAAAACTGGGGCCCAGAATAGGGAAGGGGCTTGCCCAAGGTCACATAATAAGCACCCAATTTCTGGTAGTCAGTCAATCTGAAGACCCTTTGTTTACTGTTCACCTTCTAGCTGCACTGCTAGAGTCCTGCAAACAGAAGACAATTCAGAGAAAATTTGATTGGATCTCCTGTGTTCTGAGCTTCTTGAAGACTCATCGGTGGAAAAGCTGGTTTTTGGGTCCTGCTATAATCCGTACTTCAAACCAGAAGAAAGCAATTGTTTCCAGGAAAAACAAGAACAAAAAACAGTGAGGTTTCCTGCTTTAAAGTGAGGTATTTGACTGAATCTAGTCAGCCTACGATCAGAATGAACCTTTAAAGAAGGGCTACTAAATGTGAGATCTGATACTATATCTCAAACCTCCTCTGAAGTCCCTATGTGACAAACAAGCTCTGCACTGATAAATCAAAATTATTAATATTAACTTGGTGATTTTATAATGAATCTAGGGGAATTTTATAGTCCAAGGAAAGTTGGATGCTTATCTAATGACCTACCACCTTCCTTCCTTTATAGATGAAACCTCTATAGTCTACAGGAAACCTGCTCAAGATTCCTTATAAGTGGCAAAGGCAGGTTTAATTTATTTCTCTACTTTGTGCTTCAGGCTTTCCCTGCCATGTTAGCCCTGCATTTATTTGAAACTATTACAAAAACTTATGCTGGCCAGGCACGGTGGCTCACACCTGTAATCCCCGCATTTTGGGAGGCCAAGGCAGGAGAACTGCTTGAAACTATGAGTTTTAAACCAGCCTGGGCAACATAGTGACACTTTGTTTCTACAAAAAATTAAAAACTTGCCTGGGCAATATAGTAAGACCTTGTCTCTACAAAAAAATATAACAAATTAGCCAGGTGTGGTGACATGTGCCTCTAGTCACAGCTACTCAGGAGGGTGAGGTGGAAGATCACTTGAACCTGGAGGAGTAGGTTTGCAGTGAGCCAAGATCACACCACTGCACTCTAGCCTGGGTGACAGACAAAAAAAAAAAATGCTAGGACTTAATACTTAATGGATTTCAAAATCATGGTAACAGCTATTACTTGATAAGTGATTCTTTTGCTTCATTTCTTTATTATGGCTCACATAACTGAAAATGAAATCCTATTTTTATTTCAGATTTTCTTTTTTTGACTATTACAAAAGTTTATCTAACAAAAAGTTTTTAATATAAAAAGTCTGAAATAAAAATGTACATGACCTAATTTTTACATCATAGTCAAACAGGCTCGTTGGAGAGGGGACATGGATTTCTCTGCTGGACAGCCATTATTTATACTCATTCCAAGACTTCTAACATGATGATACTATTTCCTCATATTATCACCATTCTAATATTGCTCTGTGGCCCACTGGTTGCCATCTCCACACACTCATCTATCACAAGATTCATAAAGGGATCAAATCCCATGATATTCCTTGGATGTGTCTGCCACCATTTAACTTCAATGATAACTTCTTGTCCATAAATTTTTTTCAACTCAGGAGGATGAGCTTTGCTCATGGTGTCTATTCTACGGGGTCACAGATGCCTTGAGATGGAATGTATGGCCTCTCTCTTGCTCCTGCAGTAGGACCAGCAGTCTTGCATCTGGCATCACCCACCTCATTAGCCAATCAAGTGTCAGCATTTTTTTTCAATTTCTATTTTCTTTACCTACATCATTATAGAATAATTCTCTTATCATATAGGTTTGTGATAAATTACTGCTAGATTAAGGACCTAGATATAGATAGCTTAAAAGAGAATAATGGTTCTCAATGAAATGAGTGGATAAGGAGGAAGGAGAAAATAAAATTTCAAGATAGTTTGGGAAAGTCTAACAAACTACAAGTGCCCCAGTAAGGGGCACTAACATACCTGGGTATGTGAGTTTGAAAAATCATCCTGGAGATTCTACTCTCCCCAAGAACCCATTACAGAAATAGTGACCAACAGGAAAATTGATATAATGCTAAAAAAATTTTATCTATGGTCTTTCTTTTGCATAAATACCTCAAGGAAAATGGATATATAACTTGTGGTATATTTACAGTGTATCTCTGAAATGCATGTATGTTTACTTATAAATGCATAGTTTTAAAATAACATTGTAGAATATACATATAAGTACAGAACAAATATATCAATATAATATATATAAAAGATTTAATATTTTCCATCCCCCAAAGCATTACCTACATAGCCTACATTTCATACCACTGCTCTCAACAACCATTCAGGTGCTAAGCATTGCAAAATACATGCTGAGCCCACATCCACTGTGTTCTCCAGCAACCTCCTTTCAAAGACCACACTTAACTTCCACATAATCATACATTCACCATCTTTCATTTAAGTTTGGAATTTTATTTCAATTTTTTCCTAGCTTAGTGGATAGAATATGAATATAGACATTTGGAGATCCACAAATTTTTAGCCTTCCTGTACCACGTAGGTGGGGAAAAACTATTCAATATATTGGTGAGGATGGCCTATCTAAAACTAATTATTTTGACAAAATAGGAAGACTTCAGAAATTAATATGCCATTAGCTCTACCTTTTATTTCATGTTGATCATGCTGCGTAGAGTTTCAAATGAAGCGGAACTGAATTCAGTTCAAATTCAGAAAACTGAAAAACTATAAATCAAAACTACCTCAGCCCAGGCCAGGCACAGTGGCTCATGCCTGTAATCCCAGCACTTCGGGAGGCCCAGGTGGGTGGATCATTTGAGGCCAGGAGTTCAAGACCAGTTTGGCCAACGTGGTGAAACCCCACCTCTGCTAGAAATACAAAAATTAGCTGAGTGTAAATGGTGTATGCCTGTAATCCAAGCTACTTGGGAGGCTGAGGCAGGAGAATCGCTTGAACCTGGGAGTGAGCAGTGATTGCACCACTGCACTTCAGTCTGGGCAACCCTGTCTCAAAAAAATAGAAAACTACTGTAGCCCAATTATTCCACTTCTAGGAATCTAAAGGAAATAATAGAAGATTCATGTGCAGCCTGGCATAGTGGCTCACATCTGCAATCCCAGCACTTCAAGAGGCCAAGGCATAGTGGCTCACACCTGTAATCCCAGCACTTTGAGAGGCCAAGAACCATTGAACCCAGGAGTTTGAGACCAGTTTGGGCAAAATAGGGAGATCCTGTCTCTAAAAAAAAATAAAAAATAAAAAATTTAAAAATTAGTGAGGCATAGTGATGTGTGCCTGTAGTACTTTGGTGGCTGAGGTAGCAGGATCTTTTGACCCTGGGAGCTATAATTGCACCATTGCACTCCAGTTTGAATGATTGCAAGACCCTGTCTCAAAAAAAAAAAAAAGATTCATGTGCAAGGATGTTTGTTTTGGAGTTACACAAGGAAAACATAAATAATGTCCACCAACAGCAGAGAAGAATCATTTTTTGAAACTAAACAGTGGACTATTACATTTAACTATTAAAAATTATGTCCTCAGTTGGGCATGGTGGCTAATGCCTGTAATCCCAGCAATTTGGGAGGCCAAGGAAGGCAGATTGCTTGAGCCCAGGAGTTCGAGATCAGTGTGGGCAACACAGAGACCCCCATCTCTACTAAAAATACAAAAATTAGCCTGGCATGCTGGCATGCCTGTGGTCCTAGCTACACCCAGCTACTTCGGAGGCTGAAGTATGAGGATCACTTCAGCACAGAAACTTGAGGCTTCAGTGAGCCAAAATCATGCCACTGCATTCCAGCCTGGGTGATAAAGCAAGACCCTGTCTTCAAAAAAGAAGGCCGGGCGCGGTGGCTCAAGCCTGTAATCCCAGCACTTTGGGAGGCCAAGGCGGGTGGATCACGAGGTCAAGAGATCGAGACCATCCTGGTCAACATGGTGAAACCCCGTCTCTACTAAAGATACAAAAAAAAAAATTAGCTGGGCATGGTGGTGCATGCCTGTAATCCCAGCTACTCAGGAGGCTGAGGCAGGAGAATTGCCTGAACCCAGGAGGCGGAGGTTGCGGTGAGCCGAGATCGCGCCATTGCACTCCAGCCTGGGTAACAAGAGCGAAACTCTGTCT
>JAPYYA010003232.1:0-13096 GCA_028533165.1 Leontopithecus rosalia | reverse complement strand
TCTGAGCTGTCTCCTGGACACTCTCACCCTCTGCACTGTCTCTGAGCTGTCTCCTGGACACTCTCACCCCCTGCACTGTGTCTGAGCTGTCTCCTGGACACTCTCACCCTCTGCGCTGTGTCTGAGCTGTCTCCTGGACACTCTCATTCTTATGTTGCTATAGTTTGAATATCTGTTCCCTCCAAAACTCATGTTGACAATGAACAGCCAATATGTCAGTATTGAGAGGTGGGTTCTCTTAGGGGTCATTAGTTCATGAGGCTCTATCCTCATGAAAGAATAAATCCCCTAGGATTAAGAGGTCAATAGATCAATGGGTTATGATGAAAGTGAGACTACTGGTTTTATAAGAGGAGGAAAAACGACATTTGCTAGCACGCTCAGTCCTCTCACCATGTGGTACCTTGCCCTGCCCTGGGACTCTGCACGTCTCTGTCAGCAAGAAGGCTCTTACCAGATGTGTCCCTTAGCCTTGAACTTCTCCATCTCCATAACTGAGAGAAATAAAGATTTTTCCCTCAGAAACTACACAGTGTAATGTATTGTTATGAACATACATAAAGACAGAAAATTGGTACTGAGAAGTTCAGAATAATTACCTAAAAATGTAGAAGTGGCTTTGGAAGTAGGTAATGGACAGAAACTGGGAGAACTTGGAGGAGTGGGCTCTCAAGAGCCTAGTTCTGATGAGGGCTTAGAAGAGAAGAAGGCTGTGAACAGCGCGTGGTGCACTGGGTTATCTGATACATGTCCAAGTAGCAAAGCATCCAGGCTGCTGCACAGCTACTTTTTCCTGCTTACATTAAGCTCTGAAAGTTAAAAATGACTTGAAGATGGAATTTATTACCAAACTTGAAACAAAACTCTTTTACTCTTTATGTGAGATTTGGAAAAGTCTCACATAAAGAGTAAAAAAGCACATTTGGGAGAGAAAACCACGGTTATAGTTCAGCAACCATTTGCTAAAGGCACAAACAGAAGGGAGCCAGGTGCTATGAAAGCAAGATTACACAGGCATTCCAGAGATATTCGAGGCTGCCCCACCCATCAAAGGTCCAGAGGCCTAAGATGGAAAAATGTTTTTCCGGAATGGGCCCAAGGCATCGTCCACAGACTTGCAGCTCAGAATGAAGGAACCACCATCAAGTAGATACAGGCCGTAAGTCTTGAGAGCATCTACCGGGCTTGCAGACAGCAAGAGCTGTGGAGATTCGGCAGCCTCCACCCAGATTTCAAAAAATATTACTGAAAGCTTTGGAGCCTTGGCAGAGACTTGTCACAGGGGTGAAAAAACTGCAGAGAGCCCCCAGTAGAGCAATTCTGAGAAAAACTGTGGGGTCAGAGCTGCCGCAGAGGGACTTCACTGGGGCAGTGCTTAATGGAGTCATCAGAGTGGGACTGCCACTGGGACCCCAGAACTGTGGAGTCACCAGAAACTTTAAATGCTTCTCTGAGAAAGTTTCAAGCAACAATCTCCAACCTGTCCAAGTAGCCATGTGGGCTGCACCCAGCAAAGCCATAGAACTGGTGCTTCCTGAGGCATCGAGGGCCCAGCCACTGCCGCCTTGTCTCCTGGAGGTGATACATAGATTCAACAGAGATTATTCCCCCGTTTTAAGAGCTGATGTTTGCCCTAACAGATTTCAGACTTGCTTAAGGTCTTTGACTCCTTTTTTATTTGGCTTGTTTTTCCTCCTGTGGAATGGGAGTGTTTCTTTTCCCCGTTATAAACTCCCATTATATCTGGGAAACCGATAACTTATTTTGATTTCACAGAGTCACACATGAGACTCTGGATTTTGGACTTTTCATTTATTGCTGGAACAAGTTGAGACTTTGGAGTTATGAGATTGGATTGACTGTATCAGCATACAAGAAGGATGTGAGTTGTGAAGTCATGGTTGGAAGGTCAGGTTTGAATATTTGTCTCCTCCAACCTCATGTTGAAATGTAACCCCCAATGTGGGAGCACGGAGAGGTGGGGTGTTTAAGAGGTGGCCCACTGCACGGTGGCTCAAGCCTGTAATCCCAGCACTTTGGGAGGCCGAGGCGGGTGGATCATGAGGTCAAGAGATCGAGACCGTCCTGGTCAACATGGTGAAACCCCGTCTCTACTAAAATTACAAAAAATTAGTTGGGCATGGTGGTGCGTGCCTGTAATCCCAGCTACTCAGGAGGCTGAGGCAGGAGAATTGCCTGAACCCAGGAGGTGGAGGTTGCGGTGAGCCGAGATCGCGCCATTGCACTCCAGCCTGGGTGAAGAGAGCGAAACTCCATCTCAAAAAAAAAAAAGTGGTGGCCCACTTAGGGTCTCTGCAGGCTCTACCCAGAGACACTCCCTTTGCCTTGAATTCTCAGTCTCCATAATTGTAAAAATAAATAACTTTTCTTTATAAGTTACCCAGATACAAGTATTTTATGAGCAACAGAAAATTAAGACACGTCTTCAACTACTGCTAAGGATTCCCCTTTCTACATCTCCAATCCTCAGAACTCTTTAAAACTGCAAACAAATATTTCTGACAACCTCTTGAACATATCTAATTCTTCTAAATCTGAAGCGTCTTTAGGAAAATACAGTATTTTAAATACATAAGTAGCAAACTTTCTGCCCTGAAAGCAGTTGGCCTTTTGCCAGAGACTGGTAGAGCCAGCCTCGCCTGTTTCAAGGGAAACTTGTATATTTCAATTGTGGGTCCAGATCAGTATGCCTTTTTATGGCTTATAACCAAACACAAGGATTATGTCACAATAAAGGGTACAAAAATTCAGATCTAAAATTCAGACCCTTTCAAGATCTAAAGTTTTTTCCACAGATATCCTAGAAAGCAGAGATTTCTTTATTAGCAAGGCAATGAAGTTTGAGACAATTAAGAGGAATTCACTTGACAGCTGGCACATTCAAGGGAGCAGACATTTCAAACCCAACTGCCAAGTGACTGTGTGTTCTTATATAAGCCCAACTATGTCTTCTTGGGGGTCAAAAACCAGAAAACAATTTGGTTTTTAGTTTGGATTTGTGTGCCCTCCAAAATCTCAAGTAGAGCTGTATTTCCCAATGTTGAAGGAGGGGCCTGGCGGGAGGTGACTGACAGGACGCAGTTACAGGTTGGTTAGGCAGCTAGAGAGGGAGGGTCTTGGGAGTGGAAAAATACCTGTGGGACTGCACTTTCACAGCCCCTATAGCTAACAGAAAGAAATGGAGTTAAAACGTTCCTTTTATGCCAGGATGTCTGCTCAGAAAGGACTGTCCCAACGTAGGTGCAGGTGCAATAAATCAACCTTAATGTCCTTAAGTTGATCCAACACTCATTATAGTGTCATTAATATGACATTACCATTGTGGTTTTAACACGCCCCTCCTTTCATTTCACTTAGGTATTCATCAGTAATAACCAAGATGGAATCACTGTGGCCAACCCCAGGCATGAGCAGATGCAATACCCCAAAGAGGAAAGTTTATCCCTTCCATTTTGGTGGAGCTCACAGAAGCCTTCCTTGTCTTTGTCACATAAGAGAACCAGAACTCAGCTCAATTTCTGGCAATCTGCTTTTAGAGTCTCTTGCTTCAGTGAGAGCTTTCCTTTGGCTTAACATATCCTACTCCATTCACTCTCTTGTGTCCACATGCCTTATTCTTCTTGGTGTGGGACAAGAATGAGGACCTAGCCGAACTCGGGACTAAGAAGACTGCAACAACTGAATCACAGAGGTAGACTCGCACTTGCTGCTTTCATGATAGTGAGTTCTCACAAGATCTGGTTGTTTAAAAGCACCTTCCCCTTTGCTGCCTCTTCCTCCTGCTCTGGTCATGTAAGACATACCTGCTTTCCCATCTGTCAGGACTGAAAGCTTCCTGAGGCCTCCTAATTTATGTTTTCTGTGTAGCCTGTGAAACCATGAGCAAATTAAGCCTCTTTTATTTATCAACTATTCAGTTTCAGGTATTTCTTCATAGCAGTGTACAAACAGACTAATTCATTTCTCAAGACATAAAAACAAGCTAAAAGTAAAAGCTTATCATGATTTTGCTCCTTATGACAAACCAGACAAAAGATGGAGATGAGAAAGACAGAGATCATCTCCGGGATTCTAAAGATCAACAATCAATTGACCCCTGAAACAAATCCACAAATGTCACAAATTCAAAGAAGTAATCTCTTTATAAATGTTTTCCTCCCGATAGCCTGAGACTGAAAAATAAAGGAACAAGGAAAAGGATTTACCCTTTTCTGTCAACAAGATTCCACAGATAGAAATTTGGGAGAAACTGTCATGGGTAGGAAATCTTACGTTCTTCTGGTGGCTCCTCTTAAGCCTCTGGAAATCCCATCTTTAGGTCCTAAAGCAAGGGGAGTCCTATAATCTTCTGGCTGTTTCACCAAACTGAAGAAAAAATATATATAATATCTTTTCTCAACCCTCATATATTCTTACTGGTGGTACCTCTATACTAAAAAACAGATTAACAAGAAATAAAGGTGTACAAATTTAACGTGTATATGGACCTGGGAATCATACACAAAACATGAGGCTCAAAGGAGGGACAGATAACTGAAGTTTCTGCCCCACCCTCAGATAACAGAAAGAATAAGATCCCTGGGATTCTAGGGGTGGGGAGCAGAGGTGATGTCAAAGGTCACGGAAGAGTGAAAGGAGGAAAACATATCAGGCAAAAACTGCCTTATTTTGCAGATGAAAATATCTGTTAGTCTCACAGCTGCCCTCAGAAGGAACAGATGGTAGGTAGACTGTGGTGAAGTTTCTCTTTCAGATCTTTAGTCTCTTTTCCTGTGAATTAATCTTACCTGGATCTGGCCAAGAGGAGCCTCAGAGTAAGCCTATTTGCTTCTGCTGTTCACTTCATGTTACTAATGTGGATTCGTGCTACAGATGCAAAGCTCCCCCACGAAAGACAGCTTTTCACGGCTATTCTTGTGTTTGCAGCCCTTCTAAATAGTCATTTCAAAATGCCGAAGCAGCATATTTAGGAGTAAAATATTCTGGTTTCCTTCACAACAAGAAAACATCCCTAACCTTGTATTCATAATCTCAGTTAAAGAAACCAAGATCAACATATTTGTCCAAGTGAGAAATCAAAGTTTAGTAAAAATATTTTGCTTTTCATGTTTATCACATATCAAAACTTGCTCTCAATGTCCTGTTGATGTTGTTTACTAAATTATTCCTCATCAGCTGCTTGTTTACATTCAGGAATTACTTTTTTCAAATAACTGAGATGAAAGAAAAATTTACTCAAAACTAAAGTGCTCAATTCAAGATTGATACCTGTTCCTCAATCTTCAATGTGAACAATGAACAATTTATTGTATCATTTCATCATTATTCTTTTTTTATACAAACATATGAACTTAAGGAATTTTTTCACTCCATCTTATCACTATTGTTACTAATTAATATCTAATAATTTTTCCTTTAATCTACAGTGTAAGGTTCAAGCAGAAAGTTCCCCTTTGCCCTCTGAAGGTTAGCTGGCAAATTAACTCACAAAAGGCAAGTTAATTAGTGTAAAAACATATGAATTTATTTAATGTGTTTGTAACAGCCTTTAGAACAAAGACACAAAGACAAGTCTATTTTTCCGCTTAGCTTCAACAAAATATGGACAGCTGTGTATAACCAAGATTGGACAAAAAGAGAATGGTCTAATCTTAATAGACTAAGTGGGGAACTCAATAAAGCTCACCTAGCTCCTTCTTGCCCTTTCTGAGCATGCAGCCCAGTCCTCCCTTCTGGCTTTCAGGCAGGACTGTCTCTGGAACAGGGGTCTTATTATCTAGAGTCAAGCAAGGTAGGTCAGATCACTTTTTATGGCCAGTTTTTACAGAGAGGCAGAGGGAAAGTTAAAACAAGTATTTTTAGTCTTGTGGCTGGCTTTGGGGAAATGGAGTTCTGGTTTCTTTGACACAACTTGAGAAAGAGGGGTTCTAGTTTCTTTGGCTAATCTCAGGGACAGAGAGACAGAAGAGCAGGTGAAGGTCCAAGAAAAACTTTGTTTCTAAGGTTGCCTCTGCCTTCATTTTCAGAGTATTGTTTTTTTTGTTGTTGTTTTGTTTTGTTTTTGAGACAGTCCCTTTGTTGCCCAGGCTGGAGTGCAATGGTACAATCTTGGCTCACTGCAACCTCCACATCCTGGGTTTCAAGCGATTCTCATGCCTCAGCCTCCCAAGTAGCTGGGATTATTTGTGTTTTTAGCAGAGACAGCGTTTTGCCATGTTGGCCAGGCTGGTCTCGAACCCCCGACTTCAAGTGATCCACCTGCCTTGGCCTCCCAAAGTGCTGGGATCACAGGCTTGAGGCATTGTGACTGTCCTCCAAAAACTTTTAATGTTCTCCACTTACTACAGGATAAAATGAATTTATCAGAAGACAGAAAGCTCATGGCTAAAGAAGATCTTTTTTCCCTCAGATACTTTATTTAGCATATATTTTTGGATGCCTGCTTCCTTGGTTTTGGGTGTGAAACCAGATATTGAGTGTTGGCTCATGTATATGGCATATGCAAATGTCTAGCTTCTAGAGAAAATGGTGCATAATGAAAAATATTAGCATATAAGTGTTTCTGGATGTCTTGAATTGTTTGATTTTGGATATGAGGCTATAAACCTATATGTGTTTTCTCTCATTAGTATAATGTTACCAATAAAAATATAATTGCTAAAATTGAATTTTATGATTTTTCTGCATCCATTTAATACACTGTAACTTTATATTTGTTCTGTTATCTTTAGTAAATTTGACAAATCATGTTAGACTTTCGTCATCGTTTTTGGCTTTATTATTTCAGGAATGGCTAACAAAACTAAACAGCATTTTCATATATACATTTCTCATTCAGATGAGACGTACACTCACTTCTTTGACCTTATAAAAGGTGACAGATTATGCATTATTTTTCTATTTTTTACTCTAAAGTTGATATTTTGTATATGTAATAGCCATCAAAATAAGATGAATGTCTTGCAATAATATTCAAAGTTTAAAATGTGGACTAGAACGTAAAAGGAGAAAAGAATATTGTAAAAATAATAGAATCATAATAAATCTGAAGGTGTGGTGATGGCTGTGATATGCTACCTCGATGTGGTTTCAATGGAGGATTTGTCCTTGGTTAAAAGGTTGAGTGTGTTACAGACAAATCACCTTTAGGTGTTTGCTTCCTTTGGGGCTGCTGCAGCTGTAGAGTCCTCTAGCCCAGGTCACACACTGCCATATCCAATGACTGACACCAATGAGAGTAGAAATGAGCAGCCATCTCAATCCAACTTAGAATAACTATGTAGAAACACTGTAGTTCCAGAGTTCCTACAATCATCCGTCTAGGCTGCTTTGGCACTTACATTCCAGCTCAATTTCTCCTTCTACCCGATCTTGCTTCCTGTCTCTCCCGTACACAAATATTCAATCTAAGCACACTTTTAAATAAATATGTTGCCCATTAAGTTTGTCTCAGAATTTGCTTTTTAGAACCCAATCTGCAGCAGGAGGTATAGGTGAAAGAAGGTGCCTTTGTGTGATTTCTCTCAAAAGTAGACAGTAAGACAGATATTTGAGTAAATACTTTATTAAGAGGTGAACTGCCACAAAGCCTCAGACTTGAAACCTAGACTCACAAAATCAGAGATCTTATCCATTATCAAGCTTTATGAAGAAGTTAAAGAATAAGCAATCAAAAGCCAGAAGTGAACTAGTGGGAGGTCTAGGAAACTGAGACCTGCTCCCTAGAACCTTCTTTCTCTTACTGTACACATGCTGTCTAGACTAAAGTAATAAAGGAGGCCTCTGGGGAGATACATGAATTACAGCCATAACACCCTAGACTGTTACACAGCTTATGAGATTTTCCAGAGTCATAGCTCACAAAATCTTTAGATTTTACATTCTTCGACAATAAGCAAGTTCAAACTAGGAACATTCTGTTACTGGAAAGGATCCAGACTGCAAGAGAGCGTTCTTGGACCTTGCCCGAGAAAGAATTCAGGGCAAGTCCACAGTGCAAAGCAAAAGCAAGGTCATTAAGGGGTGAAAAGATAGCTACCCCACAGACAGAGTAGGGCATTCCTGAAAGCAAGAGGAGGAATACATCCACCCTAGGCACAAAGCTGTTCATACATAGGATAAAAACAATCACAGGAGATGTGCTCTCCTACAAAGATTTATAATAAAGGATTAATTTTACTAATTACTATATTTTGCAAGAATCAGTATTATTATCTTTAAAGCAAAATTAGGATGCTTCTGATCTCAAGATATCAGCACACTCCTAAGTCTGGACCTCTTGAGCAAATATTATCAATCTGTTCCCTTAACCATAAACATCTAGAGGCTGGATGTTTATGGTTAAAACTTACTGGGAATGCAGCCCAGCAAGGCCGAGCCTCATTTTTCCTAGCCCCCGACTCAAGATGGAGTCACTCTGCTTCTAACACCTCTAACAATTCTGCTTAAAAGGTTTGAGATGTTAAAGACTCTTCTCCCAGCAAATAGCTTTAGTGTAAGTTTTCCAGGACAGGAGGACTTCTTGTTATCATATTTATAAGGAGGTAGGACTGGGGCAATGGCCTTCCTTCTTCCCCTGGTAGCATCTCCCCTCAAAGACCGGCTATTTTAATTTCTCCCCAGAAGAAATAACAAGAAGTATGATGAAGGGGTAGAAAAGTAAGCAAGAAAGTTGAGAGACTAGTAGAGTGTTTAATAATTAGTGGAGCACTGCTGAGCACAACTAAGAATTTATTCACCTGGGAACCGCCTGAGAAACCATATGAAACGAATCTAACCATTGTTCTAAAAAGGAACTAGGAAGTGGAGGATTTTCCCACCAATTCTTCTTGTCTCTCAAATGATTTTCATTATCATTGTAGAACATCAGTGTAAACCTTGTTTAAATTATAAAAAGTCTAATATGTTATCAGCGAAAGAAAAAACTGAAATCTTCCTAAATGTTAGAAGAAGCGATTGCATAAAGCAAAACAAAGAGACGAGAATTACTAAGGGGAACAAAGTTTAAAATCATGTAAAAAAAGGCCGGACGCGGTGGCTCAAGCCTGTAATCCCAGCACTTTGGGAGGCCGAGGAGGGTGGATCACGAGGTCAAGAGACCGAGACCATCCCAGTCAACATGGTGAAACCCCGTCTCTACTCAAAATACAAAAAATTAGCTGGGCATGGTGATGCGTGCCTGTAATCCCAGCTACTCGGAGGCTGAGGCAGGAGAATTGCCTGAACCCAGGAGGCGGAGGTTGCGGTGAGCCGAGATCGCGCCATTGCACTCCAGCCTGGGTAACAAGAGTGAAACTCCGTCTCAAAAAAAAAAATCATGTAAAAAACTAAAAGTAAAACTGTATCTGTCTTATCAATAGATAAAAAGGTTGCAGACATAACCATAGACTGTAAACAGGAAACTGAAAACCAAAATGATCGTCGGTTTAGATATAAAGGATGACTAAAATTTGTAAAAGTAGAGGGTCAAATGTTAATATCGGACAGGTGTATTTTAGGATGAGAAGCACTAAATGAGATAAAAAGGGAACTTTATATCAATAGTTAACTCCTCAAATGAAAATCTAACCATTATGACTATCTGCACAAACCCAAAGCACACATTTCTTACAAATGCACATGAAATGCTTAACGTATGTAAGCCATAAAGCAATTTTCAATTTTAAAAGAATTAGACAATTCAAAGGGTGTTCCCTGGTCACAGTAGAATTAAGTTAGAAATCAGTAACAAAGAGATAAAAGAAAAAACCCAACCTCTTTTAAGTCAAGTAATGCAATGCTAAATAATTCTTCAGTCAAATAGAAAAATCTCAATGGACATTTTTAAGTGTTTCAAGTGTATGATAATGAAAATATTCATGTCACAACTCAAAACTGTTGTACTTAATCTGATCTACGGGCTTAATGTAATCCACATAAAACTCTCAGCAGATATTTTCGTGGCTGAATTGAACATGCTTATTTTTCAAAATCGATAGATATTAAGAGGGCAGACTACTAGTCAACGCAATTTTTAAAATCATATCAAATATGGAGGACTCACACTTCCAGATATTAAAATTGTTATAAAGCTACTGTAGTTGACAGTCTTGTATTCATACAGGACAAATGGACCAATGGAATGGAATAGAGAACAGAATATATTTGGAACCCATAGGTTTACAGTCATGTAATTTACTCAGTTCTTTGAAATATAGTCTCTTTAATAAATTGTTTAAATAAAAAGCATAAGAAAGTATTTTTTGCTATTGTGAGATCAGTAAAGATTTTATAAATAATTACAAAAGGAAGGGTTGATAAATTTAACTTATTATAATTCAGGAAACCCTACTGATAATAATACACTATGAAAAATATAGTTGAGGATAATTTTCTTATCTAGCCATCAAGTTTGTTGGGGTGTCCAGCCTCTATAATTTGATTTGTTGTATTTTTTACTGTGGGCCATAAAGAGCTATACTACAAAATACGTATTTTTGTTGTGTTATTTTCAGGACAGCTGAAAACTCTTGCATCTTAGAGAAAAAATTCAATGTTTTAGACCCTCCTGATAAGTTACTGTATGTTGAGCTTTTAATAAAATGTGAATAAAGGAGGTTTTTTTTGGAATACATGGAAAATAATTTTTTAAATTAACTATTGGAAAGACAAAGGGGGCAAAAAAGATGTTTTGAAAAAGAGGAAAAAACAAGAGGAATCTCAATCATGCATCCTGATCATAACAGAACTGATGTCATCTTCCCGATTCATAAAATCTTGGAAGAAAGCACCCTGTTTTTAAATACTGTCTGCCTTTAGAACCTTTTAAAAATCAGCATCAGGGTCAGACTCCACATACCACAGGGAATACAGTCATAATTCAATGTCCTGGAGCTCACAGAGTATATGGTTAAGGGTAACTGACTTATTCTTTATGATATGGTTTTAAGATTGACTTTCGTTATTATATCATTGAATATATCTAGTTTCTCAGCTGCTTATCCAGAGATGTTCTTTTCTTGTTTTCATTTCCTACTTTCTTTGTTCTTTCTCTTCTTAATAGTGAGTCAGTGTTGCTTTTCAGTTCATTGAAATATGCTGAATGCTAAACCTTCCTAATTATTTTACTGTCAATATCTTCCTAAAGATAAATACATCTTTGTGATTATCAGAGAGCATCTAGTTAGCCTCAAAGATAGGTGTAATATAGGTATAATTTTGGCCTTAACTATTTCCTTAAAAAATTTTTTTAAAAAAGCAACTAAAAATCAGAAATCTCACTGTTCTTCAAATTACAAGAAAAAACAATGCACTTTTGCTGCTTTTGCTCTTTTAATCTCATAAAATGCGTATAATAATAGGGAAAAAAGGCACACTGAAGTTTCTTAAGGATTTTGAGAAACGTTTTCTGGATAAAACTATAGCACACAAAGATATTTAAGGTCATTTACATGAGAACGAACCCCAAACCAACCAACTGAACTGAAAAACACAGCAGGTATTAAAAGAAAAGTTGAAGTGTAACCAAATAAATGCAGTAAGCCTATGAATAAATGTGATTGGATAGAGGCGGTCAGACCTTTTCGAGGTTATTCAAGTCCCATGGTGTTCAAACTAAAATACCTGTAAGTACATCAGATTCTCACCAGAAATATCAAGTCTTATGCCATATCCTCAGAGATTCTGTTCCAGAGGATATGTTGTATTTCCCCCGGAATCTGCCCTTATAATAAAGCACTCCCAAGTAATTGAAACTGCAGGTGACTCAAGCACACTTTAAAAAACATGTATAGCCACTGGCATCTGCCTGAAATTGGTGAGGCTGCATATTTGAAGCATATGCAAAGAGCTTAGCACACTGTTAGGTACAACAAATGTTATCAGAAGCCTTACGTGTATTAATAATTTCAACAATCAAAAGTAGAAAACTGGGTGAAATTTTGACATTGCAAAGATGGCTCTATATCCTGTGCGTGACATGCCGGGAGCAGGACCCCACTGGTTTAGATGTTGATCTGGTGGTGCCACATATGCATCAAGAGGGCACGAAAAGATTATTACTCGGGGGGAATTTTTCTCAGGATAGGAGGCGTCACTTTCTGCGGAGGGCAGGCTCTCAAGCAGGTTTGAAAACTGTTGAGAGAGAGGGAGTAGCTAGTGCCTTGGTGTTTTACCGTAGTTAAAAAAAGAGGTCGGGCACAGTGGCTCATGCCTGTAATCCCAGCACTTTGGAAGACCAAGACTGGAGGATCACAAGGTCAAGAGATCGAGACCATTTTGGTCAACAAGGTGAAACCCCATCTCTACTAAAACTACAAAGATTAGCTGGGTGTGGCTGCATGTGCCCGTAGTCCCAGCTACTCAGGAGGCTGAGGCAGGAGAATCACTTGAACTCAGGAGGCAGAGGTTGCAGTGAACCGAAATTGTCCCACTGAACTCCAGCCTGGGTAACGGTGTGACTGTCTCAAAAAATTTTAAAAAAAAAGAAAAGAAAAATAAAAGTACTTTTGTTCTTTTTGTTCTTTTTTATCCCATGCCTAATCTATTGTTTCCATTAATGTATACAATCATACTTTCTATGGAAATGTAGTCAGGGTTTCTGCCTGCCATCTGGGGCTTACGTGGTTTGAGTTTTAACTGGAACAAAAGGAAGAAATATTTGAGGGGATATATTATTTTTTGTTTGTTTTTTATCATGTGAGAGGCTTGAAAGTTGTCAGCAAACATCAAAAATGGCGTCAAACTCTTATTAACATACCTGGCGGGGGCCACAGTGGCTCCGGCCAGTTGTCCTGGCGCTTACGGAGGCGAGGCCATGAGTTCAAGGCCAACCTGAGCATCCCTACATGCTCTCATTGATTGACCAAAAAAAAAAAAAAGCCGGGCGCGGTGGCTCACGCCTGTAATCCCAGCACTTTGGGAGGCCGAGGCGGGTGGATCACGAGGTCAAGAGATCGAGACCATCCTGGTCAACATGGTGAAACCCCGTCTCTACTAAAGATACAAAAAATTAGCTGGGCATGGTGGTGCGTGCCTGTAATCCCGGCTACTCAGGAGGCTGAGGCAGGAGAATTGCCTGAACCCAGGAGGCGGAGGT
>JAPYYA010003231.1:0-13098 GCA_028533165.1 Leontopithecus rosalia | reverse complement strand
CCAAATGCCCATCCGTGATAGACTGGACTGGGAAAATGTGGCACATATACACCATGGAATATTATGCAGCAATCAAAAATGATGAGTTCGTGTCCTTTGTAGGGACATGGATGAATCTGGAGAACATCATTCTCAGCAAATTGACACAAAAACAGAAAAGGAAACACCATATATACTCACTCATAGGCAGGTGATGAAAAATGAGAACACATGGACACAGGGAAGGGAGCACCACACACTGAGGTCTAATGGGGGAAATAGGGGAGGGACAGCCGGGTGGAGGAGCGGGGGAGGGATGGCATGGGGAGAAATGCCAAATATGGGTGAAGGGGCAGAAGGCAGCAAAACACACTGCCACGTGTGTACCTATGCAACTATCTTGCATGTTCTGCACATGTACCCCAAAACCTAACATGCAATAAAAATAAAAAAGGAAAGAAAATACAGTCTGTGGAAACAGTTGTCAATTGTGCATCATCAGTATGGATATATATTTATTAAAAGTTTGGTCAAAGTTAACCCAAATTACATTGTAAAATGCAACTGTAGTAAACAATTTTATTGGAAATTAGTCCAGCTGTACAAATAATAATTTGAAAAAAGTAAAATGAAAAATTATCAAAGTTTCTTATAAAGAATTCTGCAAGCTTGTGCTTCTTAAAACTATCTATAAATCTAAGTATCTCTCTATATCCGTCTATACTTACCTTTTTTATTTCTCAAACATTCACTAGTGATAACAGTTGCTGTAAGAAATGTAACTTTTGGCCGGGCGCGGTGGCTCACGCCTGTAATCCCAGCACTTTAGGAGGCTGAGGTGGGTGGATCATGAGGTCATGAGATCGAGACCATCCTGGTCAAAATGGTGAAACCCTGTCTCTACTAAAGATACAAAAAATTATCTGGGCACGGTGGCGTGTGCCTGTAATCCCAGCTACTTGGGAGGCTGAGGCAGGAGAATTGCCTGAACCCAGGAGGCGGAGGTTGCAGTGAGCCGAGATCGCGCCATTGCACTCCAGCCTGGGCAACAAGAGCGAAACTTCGTCACAAAAAAAAAAACGTAACTTTTTCCGGTTCTGCTCAGAAAAAGTATTTGACTCTGACTAGTTTTGTTTTTGCTTTTATTTTATTTTTAACAAGGCTGATTACCATTCTCCTAACACTTGGTATAGGAGTAACATCGAAATTGAAAATCCAGAGAATGTGTTCTGTAAGTTTGGCTGCAAGTCATCTGGTCTTAGACAAATTACATTTCCTCTCTTGACAGAGATGCTCTATTTATTCACTATAGAAAATCAACCAAAAGACTTCTAATGACAATAATAGTAATTTTATCTTCTATGATGCCTGAAATGACATGTGTATGGGAAATTACCTCACCTCATCTGATTTATTTGATGAAAAGAAGCTCTGGGCTGTTTTTTGAGCATGAGGATGAGTAGCCACTAATTGCACTTGGGTGGATACCTAGTCCAAGGGCAGTCTATCCACAGGCTGAGGATGCTGTGCACAAAGACTTCTGATGAATAGGGCAATGGATATTATTTTAACAACACCCTCCACCCTGCTAGAATTTGAGTAATATAATATGGAGAAAATCAGTAAACTGGCAATAAGAAAAAAAAAAAAAACAAGACTTAGAAAGCCAAGGATGCAGTGGCTCACACCTGTAATCCCAGCACTTTGGGAGGACGAAGTGGGTGGATCACTTGTGGTTAGGCATTTAAGACGAGCCTGGCCAACATGGTAAAACTCCATCTATACTAAAAATACAAAACTTAGCCCAACGTGGTGCTGGGCGCTTGTAATCCCAGCTACTAGGTAGCCTGAAGCAGGAGAATTGCCTGAAACTGGGAGGCGGAGGTTACAGTGAGCTGAGATCATGCCACTGCATTCCAGCCTGAGCAACAGAACAAGACTCAGTCTAAAAAAAAAAGAAAAGAAAAGAAAAGGAAAAGAAAGAAAAGAAAACAAGATAGCCAACCAAGGCCAGGAGAGTAGTAGAGTCAGAAGAGATAGTAAAAGGTATAGAAAAAAAAAATCCATTGCTCCCAGAGGGGAAGGCAGAAATCCTAAATATTGTGATTATATTGACACACTCTCTATAGAATATGGAATTCAAAATTGTGAATTACTAAACACTAAAACATGTGTTCAGCAGCCTAAACACACTGTTTTTTTTCCTTTATGACTTTACCTTAATTGTAATGAAATATCAAAACCTTTATAAAAAAATTCTGATACCACAGCTTTGTAGGTTTTGATATTTCATTAAAAGTAATTAAAGCACATTATCAGTCTTCCTATTTGACACTGATTTGAGCTATTTTTGCAAAGCCATTCCAGAGTTGCCCCAGGATTTCTACCTCTCCTCTTCTTCCTCTTCCTTCTCCTTTTCTTCCTGTTCCTCCTCCTTCCTTTTATTGTTGTAGAAAAAAAAATAACATGGGATCTATCTTCTTAACAAAACTTTACGTGTGCAGTACAGTATTGTTAACTCTAAACAGTGTTGTACACCTCGTCTCTAGAACTTTTGCAACTTGCATCATGAAATGCTATAACCAATGAACAGTAACTTTCTATTCCCCAATTCCCTTAGCCCCTGGCAACCACCCAACTGTCTGTTTCCATGAGACTACTTTATATTCCTCAAGTAAGTGGGATAATGCAGTATTTGTCTCTGTGGTTGGCTTATTTCACTTAGTATAAAGCTCCCAAAGGCCATTCATGTTGTAAAATGACAAAATTTCCTTCTTTTTTATGGATGAATAGTATTCCATTTTATGTATGTATATGTCCCATTTTCCCTCTAGGACTTTTTTTTTGGGGATTGCCATGTATTATCTCATGATACATTCCCATTACTGGAAGTAGCTTGGGTAAAAGCTCTTCTCCTTGGAACCAACACTCTACTAAGTTGGTACAAACGTAATTAGGGTGTTTGCCATTACTTTCAATGGCAAAGTCTATAAAGTATCATGATCTCCATTTTAACAATAGAAACTAAGGCTCAGAGGGATAAAATTCTTACCCCAAACCATGAAACTAAGGAGTAGCACAAACACACTTCAAACCCCAAAAGGTTTGCCCACAGAGCCTTGCCATCATGCCTCATTCCAGCTTTAAAGTCCTAAAGGTCTGTGATACCCTATTACTAACCGAAAACAATAGAACATCATTTTCCAAAATATTCTATCTTTAGCCCATTTGGATAATAAGGCTGCTTTTTCTAATGTGAGAAACAGATGAGAAAGTTAGTATCATTACTGTTTATAGATGAGGAAACCTGACATCCCATCCAATCTGGAGACTGTACAAAGAAAACCAGTGCAGAGGAGAGGGCACATGATCTAGAGCCTGCCTTCTCCACTTATAAGTGCATAAAATTCGGTGTATCACTGATACAGAAGGAGAAATAATGACATTGTTGTCATAAAATAATTTGAGAATTAAGGCTAAATAAAATTTAGCCCAGTAATTGGCAAATAAAAAGTATTCAATAAATAATTGTCTTCTTTCCTCTTCATTCCAAGTGCCATCACCTCCTTTTAAAAAATTAAATAACATTGTCCCTAAAATTCATCAAACTCTCCCAGGTCAAATCAAATTGTGAATTGCTGAGGTATGATTCATCCCATAGGATTTCCTTAGATTTAAAGAATGTCATTTTATCCAGGACTATTCAGGTTTATATATGTTCACTTATTTATTTCCACCCCATCTTGTTCTAAAAGGTATTTGAGGCAGACAACTCAAATCGTAAATCAAATTGCATGGACATAAACTGTGATATAAACATAATACAGCTCACTTTTCAGCGGTCTTCCAGGGAGACAATTACCTATAGAAAAAGGAAGAAGTAGTGAGACACAATGATCCGGAAGTGAGATACATTTAGAATTGAGTACTGATTTTATCACAAAGAAGTTATATTGTATGAAAATTGCCTTCTCTGAAGCTTCAGTTTCTATAGTTGTAGAATGAGGGAGAAACACTAGTCAATCCATTATTTTCTTCCCCCAACACTTAAAAAGCACATTTCTTGGTCATGTACCAAGCTCACATTAAAAAAAAAGATGGGTTCAAGCTTCCCAACATACTGTTAGAAAATTCAGAGAATTTCAGAATGTACCATCTATAGCCTTTTCAAGAAAAATAAAGAAAAAGCCAACCAGAAAAACTATGAGTTTCTATATTTCCCCTGATGTGAAATGAAATTGATATTGGCTGTTACTGCCAGCTGCTGTCACACTGCCCAGCCTCCATCACTCTCGAATCTGGCAGTGTTGTCTGATATATATCCCTATAACACTTACAAGCAGGGAAAACAAGAACAGGAACTTTACAATTAGATCAGAATCTTAAGTTCTAGATCCACTCTTTACCAACCATGAAGGCATTAGCAAATTACTTAAAATTTCTGAGCCTCAAGTGAGATTAAACTATTTCATAACGTTATTACATTAATTAAATGATATTTGAAAATTCTTAGGATTCCATAGGTATTCAATATGTGGTAACTATTAATAGCACCTTCAAAACACTAATCTTATTTTGTGACTTCTATCCACAAAAATCCTCCAGTGACTCCTTCCCGCCTTAGCATCAAGATCTTTCTACTCACCTCTGCTTTTCAAAGTCCAGATAATTTTACTTTTGCTTACTGTCTAAATATATGTAAGCCTATGTGATTCTTTCTCTTTGATACCATCTTGGCTTATGAATCTGTCTTCTTATTCCTTCATTTGCACTTTGGGAAGAGTAAAGATTTTAAAGTTAGGCAGACTGGGTTTGAATACAGACTCTACCACTTCATATCTAAGGGATATTTTCACTTAACCCAGATCCCTCTTTTAAAAGTGATTGTAATTCGAGGACTGTCATACTATCTTCAGTGCTTATTGCTAAGGGCACAGAACATAATAGGCACTCAGTAGTTGGTAGTGATGGTGATAATGAGGATGATGGTTTTCTAAATATATATATATATGATATATATAGCTAAGCTATATATATTCTGATTGCAAAGACACCTGAACAGAAATACAGAGAATAGAGAAAGACTTTCCCTGTCAATATTTCAATCAAGTCTTAAATAAATCAGTACTGACTTACTCAGCTTGTGTGTGTTTTTCCAGAACTACTAGAGTTTCTAGTACCTGAATCACATATACTGTCTTATGCTGTTTTTTTTTATGTAAATGAAACATTCACCAACCAGATGTCTTGTAGGTTGTCAGTAGCAGATAATCATTAAAAGCAGATTCTGCAGGTAAATGCCTAGCTTCGCATCTGTCACTAACTGTAAGTTCAAACAAGTTATTTTACCTCTCCTTGCCTCAGTTTACGTAAATTCTGGATATTAATGATAGCTATATCATAATTAAATAATTAAAATTAAGTATGTATATATTTATTTACATATATAGTAAGTATATATAGAAATATACTTATTGAGAGTTTATTATGGCCAGGAACCATTCTAAGCACTATATACATCTATACACAGGTATATAAATGTATACATACTTGCTTAACCCCTGCTCACCCTGTGCTGTGCAGCCCAGTTCCTAACAGGCCATGGGCCAGTCTGTGGCCCTGAGGGTTAGGGATCAGTGCTCTAAACTGTTAAATTATTTAGTTTATTCTAAAGAGATTTAGTGCCACAATCAAGACGATGAAATGTCTCCTTACTAAGGAAGTTGTTAGAACCCAAGGCTCCCATCCTCTAGGTCACTGCTCATTCTCATTTAACTACCCTAGTTCTTTCTCTATGGAAAGTTACCCTCTTCACAGGATTGATTAAAATTCTGTGGCTGTTCACTACTCAGTGCTCACACCAGCCTTTGTCCCAGCCAATGCGAACACACCGGAATGGCACAGAAAGGGAACTTCAGTGAGGAATTGCAGGAGCACAAGATAACAGATTTTGCTGAGAAGAAGCCACAGCACTAAGAGCTGTCCTTGACTGAGCAATACTCAAGTTCCAGGCACTGTGAACACTTTGCATGCATTATCTCATTCAGTTCTTTGTAATAACGATGTGAGGTAACTATCATTCCCCTCATTTCCAGGTGAGGAAACAGATTCACTGAATTTAAGCAACTTGCCCAAGGTTTCATAGATAGAAGTGAAGCACCAGGATTTGAATATGAGTCTGTCTGATCCCATAGATGATTCCTAAACACTACACATACAGATTGCCAAAACATAATTTGGCAGGAGCTTTGCATAAAGTCTTCTTTTAATACTGTTCATCAATGACTCTTTGAAATGTGATTTAGACAATTCAATTAATATGTCACAGAGGAAGAATGCTAGATGTGGGTGGGCTCAGAAGTCAGTAAGGGCATCTTGAGCTACAATAGTTTCTATCCTTACATAACAGAGGTGCATAAAATGTTCCATGCCAAGACATGCAATGTCATCCTCTCACTGGATGACACTCACTAGTTGATTCAAAGCTGTCATTCCCAATATTGTCATGGTATCATGGCAACTGATTCAGGTCAGAGTTCCTGCATGTTAATTATTGCAAAACAGTGGAAACAGCCTCTCAGAATTCTAAAAGTCCTTAGAGTTCATCTAGCCCAATCCCTTTCATTTTATAGGTTAAGAAACTGAAGCCCTACTGGCATTAAAACACTAGGTAGCAACTTGAATGACTCTCAAAAGATTAAATGGAGTGAAAGAAGCAAGACACAAAAGATTACATGGCATACAATTCCTTTTATAAGAAGTTCCAGACAGACAAGACAAACCTATAGTAATAGAAGCTCAAACAGCAGCAATGTCTATGTCTGGGGGAAAGAGGCAATGACCATAACCAGGCACAAGAAAAACTTTGAGGCAATAGAAAAGTTTTATACTTGGATCTAAATGACAATTACACAGATGCATGTCTACATAAGTATCATCAAACTGTATACTTAAGATCTACAAATTTTAATGTATAGAGTTTGCCTTAATGAAAATAAAGAAACCTGCCTATATTTTATGATACCTGTCTGAATTTCATTCTTTATTGAATAATACCTAGAGATGCTTTTCTGGTACATTTAAAATTACATTTAGAATTGGAGACAAGGAAAACTGAGATAATGAGCAGAGAGCAAATTTACTCAAGATCATGTAATACAGAAAAAGCTAGAATTAGATTTTACATTTCCATGCCATAATGGCTTAAAAAAATCAATTGATTTTTAAGAGGGTGAATGAATAGACAGAATTAAATATAACACATTATCCTTTATGAATCTAGGGATGATAAAAATAAAAAATATTTAAATATTTTAAATCAGTAATTCTCAAAATACTTCAATAGAAAATGAGATACTTACAGTTGTACCATTAGAAAAAAGCTTTCTAGACTAGGCTCAATGATGCATGCCTGTAATCCCAGCACTTAGGGAGCCTAAGGTGGGTGAATCACTTGAGGCCTGGAGTTCAACACCAGCTTGGCCAACATGGAAAAATCCATCTCTAATAAAAATACAAAAATTAGCTGCACGTGGTGGCACATGTCTGCAATTCTAGCTACTCAGGAGGCTGAGGCAAGAGAATAGCTTAAACCCTGGAGGCGGAGGTTGCAGTGAGCCTAGATCACGCCACTGCACTCCAGCCTTTGTGACAGAGCCAGACCCTGTCTCAGGAAAAAAAAAAAGGAAAAAAATTTTCTGGACCCTAATGTGTTTGCCAATTTTAGTTTAAGCAAATTAAGTAAATTTGCTTGTCTGCAGAACTTCTTTTTAAGTGCTAAAAAACATTTCTAGATCAAAGGGATTCGGCTAAATGAAATTCCTACAGGTAAATAAAAGTATGTAGCATTTTCTAAAACCATTTGATCACTAAATCCTCTCCAGATTAGAATGTTTACTAAAAATCTCACAAAGCAGAAATACAGATTAGATATAATGTTTCTATATCCTTTGGGAACTATACTGTGTTAGTAAAATTTCAGTTTTTTAGTCTCATTCAGTTAATAAATCATAAGTTGCCCCCTGAAAGGGAGCATTTCATCCTTCATTGGAATTTTTCCATAGACACACTTCAAGAAGTACCAATTACATATTGCAGCAATAAATAAGAGTTCGTTAATTTATGAAAATATTTTTATTGAGGAACACAAATCTTTTGTAGATCTCAGTGATCATCTCAACATCTTGCTATAAATAGAAAGGAAGAGCCATCTGTTTTTTAAGGATGAGGGAAAGCATCAAGTTTATCCAAGGATAACTGGAGTAAAAATAAAAGAAATGAGATGAGTGAGATTCCACTTTTACTAACCCCCAAACTCAAATTCAAACATCGTTTTTATTATTAATTAAAGGATGTGTGGCTCTAAAGAAAAAGTAGTTAAATACATTTTGAAGTTTATGAAATGAAAGAAGTGAAATATATAACAACGATGGCACAAAGCATGGAAGAAAATGAAAGTATACTATTGTAAGATTACTACATACCTAAATGGAATGGTATACTATTTAATAGTAGATTGTACAAGTTAAAGATATATATTGTAAACCCTAAAATATACCTTACAAATTTTTAAAAAGATACATAACTATTAAGCCAATAGTGGGGATAAAATGAAAAATTATTTTAAAAAATTCCAAAGACAGCAGGGAAGGGAACAAAAAAAAAGACAAAAAAAATTATATAATGTATGGTAAGATCATAGACACAAATCCAGTATAATGAGTATCTACCTTCAATGTAACTGGTCTAAAGATTTCAATTAGGCCATATTTAATGAATAAAAAGCAGAAATGGACCGAATAAAAAAGCAAAGCTACAACTGTGTGATATCTAAAGCCAATTCACTTTAAATATAAATACATAGATGAAATGTAAAAAGATGGAAAATATCTACAATGTAAATTTTAATCAAAAGAAAGCTGCAGTGGCTATATTGATGTTAGACAAAATAGATTTCAGATCCAGAAATAGTAGCAGGGATAAAGAAGAAAATTACATTAAGAAAAAGAAATTAAGTCAAAAATTATAATGTTAAATGTGTTTGCATCTACCAACAATATCAAGTACATGAAGCAAATTTTGATAAAACTGAAAAAAATAGACAAATCCCAATTATACTTGGAGATTTTAACAGCCATTTCTTAGTCATAAGTAGAACAAGTAAATGAAAATCAGAAAGTCTATAGAAGATTCTACCTCTATTAGCAACTTGGCCGTTACATTTTTTACAGGTGCACATGGAACAATGTTATATGCTATCAAACAAAGCTCAACAAATTCAAAAGGATTTTATCATGCAAAACATTTTTCTCTGACCACATGAAACATTACACTGATAATCTTTGAAAAACAGAATTTGATTTTCTTTAGTTTGTAAAGGCATACACCCAACAGTCTCTCAATCAAAAGTCCAGAAAGGCTATAATAGAATCCAAGTGTAGGATGGGTTTTACTGAAACTGTTCAGTTATAGGTTATTATTATTATTATTATTTTGAAACAGGGTTTTGCTCTTGTTGCCCAGGCTAGAGTGCAATGGCACAATTTCAACTCACTCACTGCAGCCTCCCCTCCTGGATGCAAGCTATTCTCCTGCCTCAGCCTCCTAAGTAGCTGGGATTACAGGCATGCACCACCACGGTCAGCTAATTTTTTGTTTTGTTTTGTTTTGTATTTAGTAGAGATGGAGTTTCACCATGTTAGTCAAGCCGGTTTCTAACTCTGGACCTCAGGTGATCCACTCTTTCGGCTTCCTGAAGTGCTAGGATCACAGGCGTGCACCACCGTGCCCAGCCCAGTTTTAGATAATTCAATCCCAGATTACAACTATGTGATTTGACTCTGTCTAAAAGAAAAAAAAAATGAAATGGAGGAAGAATTCAACAGTACTGGTGGAAAATGGTGTCATCTAGATAGAGACTTTATAATTACATCATATACTGTGTCAAAAATACTATTTTACAAAATACTAGACAAGCAACACGGTACCAAAATGAAACCAATTAGCAAGAGAAAAAATATGCAAAAGGAGCAGAAGTAAAAAATAATCCAGGTATTATAATTAGTAGAAAAAGAATTTTGGTTAACTGTGATTAATATATTTGTTATTTGAAAGAAAACATGAACAAAATAAATGAAAGCATGAACTTAACCAAATAAATAGAAGCTTTAAAATTAATCAAATGACATTCCAGGACTTAAAAAGATAAATGCATGCTGGGCGCGGTGGCTCACGCCTGTAATCCCGGGACTTTGGGAGACCGAGACAGGTGAATCACGAGCTCAAGAGATCTAGACCACCCTGGTCAACATGGGGAAACCCCGTCTCTACTCAAAATACAAAAAAATTAGCTGGGCACTGTGGCGTGTGCCTGTAATCCCAGCTACTCAGGAGGCTGAAGCAGGAGAATTGCCTGAACCCAGGAGGCAGAGGTTGCCATTAGCCGAGATCGCGCCATTGCACTCCAGTCTGGGTAACAAGAGCGAAACTCCATCTCAAAAAAAAAAATAGATAAATGCATGAATTTAGGAAACTTCTGGACACAATAGAATGAAGAATTGGTAAACTAGAAGACAAGACTATAGGAAATTTACTCTTTCTGATTTTTAGAAAAGATACATACAAAAAAGAGAGAGAGAGAGAAATTGTTTCAGTCAATAGTGAAATGCTAGCACTTGCACCAAAAGGTCAGAAATAAAAAAGAGCATCAGCTGCTGTCATTTCTATGCATCGTTATAAAGTAGGTTCTAACCATCACAATAAGTCAAGAAAAGATAACAGTGTTTGGAAAGGAGTGTGTAAAACTGCCTTTTTTTCACAGATGACATAATTGTGAAGATAAAACATCAAATAAAATATAAAACAAACTATTACAATCAATAAATCAATTCATAAAGGTCACTGGACCAAGATCAATAACAAAAAACAATTGTGTCTCTATATACTACCAATAAATAATTGAAAAATAAGTTAAAATAGGAACTATTTACAGTAGCACTTTTAGACAACCACACATTTAGCAGTAAACCTTAAGAAAGTAGTGCAAGTACCATTGCAAGATGTTAAAACCTAAATAAAGTATTCCACTTTTATGAGTCAAAAATTAAATATTTAATATATCAGTTCTCTCAAAACTTATCTATAAGTATAATGTATCCCAATCAAAAAGGTCGACTTTTTTTTTTGCATGTGGAAATTGACATGTGATTACAAAGTGTATGTAGAAATAGTCAGGAAGATGTTAAAGGAGAGGAAGGAGTATAGATGATTTAAAGTATGATATTCCAGTGTCTTCTCGAAAGCTACAGTAATTAAGACAGTATGGATTTGGTGCAAAGGTAGGAAAACATATTAATGAAAAAGAATAGTTAAACCAGAAAGAGATCACACACAGTCACTTGGTTTCAGTAAAAGCAGCAGTTCTCTTCGAGAACTGGCCACAGTACGGTCTTTATTCTGAAGTAGTTAGATATACATATGAGAAAAATAGCGAACTCTGTCTCTGAACTTACAGCATAACCCAAAATTTATGTGAGGTGTCTCATACCCTGAACGTGAAAGCCAAAATAAGTAAGCTTCCAGAAGAAAATATGGTTAAATACCTCCATGAGCTTGGGGTAGGAAAAAAATAGGAGGAACATATGAAGGACAAATCACAAAAGAAAAAAATCAACAAAGCAAATTAAAAATTTTCTGTTTGTCAAAAAATATTATTCTGGAAGTAAATAGGTAATCCACAGCCTGAATAAAACTCCTGCAATACATAAATTCTGACATAGCTAACATATTTAACATATTATATATGTTATATATAACATGTGCACTTGTTAAAAAGAAAATTAATAAGAACAAAAGACTTGACCAAAACTTTGAAAAAGGGAATACCGATGAAGCCAATATGCATATCAAAAAATACAAAGAATTATAATCAAATAGATGCAAATTAATATTGAAATGGAATGACACACCTACTCAAAGAGCTAAAATTAAAAGGACAGACAACGTCAAGCATTGGAGAGTACATTGAGCAACTTGAGCTCTCATACCTTCCTGCTGGGAATATAAATTGACTCAACCTCTTTGGAAAACTATTTGGCAATATCTCCTAAAGCTAAACACTTGCTTGCCCTATGCCTCAACCATTGTACTCCTACGTATAAACTCAAGAGAAATCGGTGTATGTGTCCATAAAAAAAAAATGTACAAGAATCTTCATTAGCAGTTTAGCTCCTAACAGCTCAAAACCAGAAAACGTCAAATGTCTATCAACAGTACAGTGGAAAAATTGTAGTATATTCATACAATGTAATACAGGTTGAATGTTTCTTACCCAAAATGCATAGAATCAGAAGCATTTCAAATTTTGGACAATTTTGGATTTGGTGATATTTGAATTATACTAGTGGGGCATCCCTAGCCTGAAAATTTGAAATCTGAACTGCTCCAGTGAGCATTTCCTTTGAGTGTCATGTTGGTGCTCAAAAAGCTTTGGATTTTGGACCATTCTCTGTTTAAAATTTTTGGATTAGAGATACTCAACCTGTACTACTCAGCAATAAATAATAACATACGGAGGGGGAGGAAGATGGCACTCTAGAAGCAACTCACCACTGCAGCTCTCAGTCAAGACGCAGAGGGTAAGCAAACACCGCATTTTCAGACGGATCCTTATAGCCCACAGAGCAGGGGAAAAGCCCAGGTGTAAAAGGCACACAGGACTTAAGCACAGTGCTCTCCGCTGGCGCGGCCAGGCAGCCAGTGCCGCCGCAGCGGCCCGCGCAAAAAACACATGGGTCTGGGCGCCCTGTTAAACCGACAATTTGAGACTTGGGAGGGCAGATTGCTATGTTCATCTGACTGAACGGGTTTTGGACAGTGAACTAGACCAGGAGATTTCTGGGAGGTGAATTGTGAACCAGCGCAGCGGGTGGCTGCACAGGAAATCACACAGATCCCGGTGCCCTTTTGGCCAGCGAATGAGGCACCTGGGAGAGAGTCAACCCTACAACTTAAAAAGAAAAAAAAAGCAAAAAGGCTCGGAGGCAGGGAGCCAAGTGATCAGGCTCAATGGGTCCCATCCCCACAGGGACAAGCAATAAGTCAATTCGGAGTGCTGGGGGT
>JAPYYA010003230.1:0-13098 GCA_028533165.1 Leontopithecus rosalia | reverse complement strand
CCTCTACAAAGGCTTTGAAGGCACCATGGGAGCTCAGGGAGAGCCTGCAGGGAGTGAGGAGCTGCCCTCAAGGCTGGTGGCCAGCTTTGCTGATCCTGAGACCGCATCCTCGGCCTGTGAGTATCTAATGTACAGTTGTATCTGTACCTTGAAACATGAGACTGGGTTTTGAGATCTCAAACTACCATGCATCAGTGAAAGGCCAGTGATGGGGCTGAAGAGGAGGCAAGGACGCTGGAATTCACCCAAAGCAAATACCTCCCTGAGCTCATGGGCTTCTTTGAGAACGTGGTTTATTACAAAATCTCACAGTGAATTGTGGATTGCCTGGTTTTGTCTTCTAAGTATTTCACACAGTCTTATTTTCCCAGCTGGACTCCATGAAATCCAACTGACTGTCGTATGTCAGGCAGTCCGAATCTCTTTCATACCTGCCACCTTTTCTCCTCTCCAAGGATAAGAGTCGGGCGTCTTTGTTATCCTCTACTGGGTACAAACTAAATGCTCTGTCCTTTGATTTTTCTGTTGCAGTGCCCTGCGTGATGCAAGATACGCACGTATTTATCTGTGGACCACACCATGCGCACTGCACAGTTCATTCATGGTTCATACTCAATTGAATCAAGGAAAGAATATGTTTTCTGGTTTCTCAAAATCCATTCTTACTCACATATAACAAAATATAAGCAATTGCTTAAAAATATAAACAGTATAGCATGTTCTTTACTTTGTATCTATATGCCTTCTGAAAGATGATTTTCAGAAATAGGTAAAATCATGACCTGTACCAAGACATTAAAATGCAGAAGCGTTAAAGATTTCATTTTACACGTAGGATAGTAGGGATCTAGATGTTAGAAACAGAAACAGTTCAAAGGAAAAGTGAAAAGATTTACATGGAGCAAAGAATTTTGAAATTAATTGCAAATGGAGAAAAGCTGATTTTTTACAGGGGAAAAAGCCAGTAAAAATCACTACTAAACAGGGCAGAATCTCTCTCTCCCCCCCCCACCCAGTCTCTCTCTCTCTCTCTCCCTCTCTCTCTCTCTCTCTCTCCCTGTCTCTCTATCTATATACCTCTATCAGTTACCTGCAATTTGCAAAGAATTGTAAAATGGTTCAAAGACAATAAACAGCCCAGAAGTACGTGCTATAGTTTTCCACTGAAACACACTCTTTTTAACAATGTCTTAACTAGAGAATTCACACCACTCTGCAGGAAAAGGGCTCTTTCTAACTTCCTTTAATTCATCAACTGCCTGTGTGTTGCAAGTTTGTGTCTCTCTTTTCAAAATTAGAACCAAAGATTTTCATTAAAAGGTTTTCACCAGAGTTAATTAAAAATCAAAACAGAACACACAACAAGCTGTGCTAATCCCATGGATGACAACTTTTCCTGGGGATTACACCTCTCAAGCTAGCATCCGTGTAGGTGATTCTGTAACTCTGTTAAAGAGAAAAACTGCCACCCTGTGGGTACAGAGCCGCGTGAGTCCTGGGCTTCCACACCGCTCCACCCTGAGAAGGCAAGTTCTCCCTAGCAACTGTCTGCCGTGCTGCCAGGGCAGAGGAAGGAAGTGCCACATCGGGAAGCTGATGGCTGCATTTGCAGATAGCTGATCTAAAGACTCTTGCAGCCCGGAGTGTCGGGAATTTGTCTGAGCAGCACCCTGTTGCTGGAAGGCATCTGATGAACTAAGTTACTGGTGTTCTTGCTGGTCAGATAGCCCAGGGACATGGTATGGATTTCATCATCATTTTCTTCTGTGAGACTGACAAAGTGTAAATTTTTGTTGATCATTGACAAGTCTAAATTCTAAAGAATGCTCCCCATGGGTGGAAGTTTTGCTTAGACTTGAGAAAGGAGGACCAAGAACAGCAGTAGCGTCCTGTGAAAATTTCCCACGCAGGGAGGAGTCCTAGAATAAACCATGCCTTGGATCCCACGAGCGGGAGCAGGAGCGCAGAGCCGCTGGGATCAGGAGGACTCTGAGGTCTCCTGGATGTGTCAGGAGCAGGCTCAGACACTGTGCACAGCATGTGTCCTTGAGCAGGCCACCAAACTGAGTGGGTCTCACACCCCTGGCCTCTAAAGTGGGAAGAACAGTACTGTTGTTCAAGGTTTAGAAATCACTCATAAAGCTACTGGTGGGAATGTAAACTACTATAACCCCTGTGCAGAACAGTATGGAGATTCCTCAAAAAACCACCAATAGAATCATGATATGAGCTGCTCTCCCACTCCTGGGCATTCATCCAGAGAAAAGGAAGTCAGTGTGTCAAAGGGACATCTGCCTCCCCACATTCATCACAGTGCTGTCACAGCAGCCAAGATATCACAGCAACCCGGTGTCCGCCACCGGCTGAATGGATGAGGAACTGGTGTATATACACAGCGGAATAGCATTCAGCCACGAAAAGAATAAAGCCCTATCACTGTGGCCACACAAATGGAACTGCGGGACATGATGTGCAGTGAAGTAAGCCAGGAACGGAAATTCCAACACACGTTCTCGCTTATTTGTGTGAGCTAAAAAAAAATGATCTCATAGAGTTGAAAAGCAGAATGGAGAATGCTAGAGGCTGGAAGTTGTAGGGAGAGGGAAGGGGTAGGGAGAGTCCTGTGAAAGGTCACAGAATCACAGCTACACGGGAGGAAGGTTCCCAGCGTTCTGTGCCACTGCAGGATGACCAGAGTTGACAGTAACACACGTGGCATCCATTCTCATTGCGAATGAATCAGAAGAGATTAGCTCACGAATCAGAGAGATTAGCTCAGGTCCAATCAAAAGACTCACTTCTTGAATAGTCAAGAGCATACGACCCAGGAGAAGCACAAGGTCCGCGTCAGAGCTGGACACAGATGAGAGCAGGGTAGCAACCTGAATGGGGACCCAGCGTCCCGTCCATGCTGGCTGGGGCAGGGGAGTCTGACTGGGTGAAACCTGCTGGTCCAGCCAGCCTGCTGGGACACATGCCTCACACAGAGCCGGGCCCGCTGATGCCACAAGGCTGTGAGTAGGCTGCCGTGAACACACATACCGCATTTGTGCAGGTACATCAGGAAGTCACCGCTCCCATGGCCAAGAGTTCCTGGGAGATCCCCCCACTGACTACCTTTGGGGGTGGGTGAGCTGACCGCCAGGTATCATGAAAGCCCAAATCTGGGGAGTGCCAGTTCCTGGAAACTGATTTGCATTCTCAGGACAACCTTGGGAATCATTAGGGAAACGGAAGGATGTGAAGAGGACTGACCTGTACTCAATCAGAAAGCCGCGGTGCCAAACGCCACTGAGGAGACCACCTGCCTCACTGTTGGGACTGGCGCTCTGTGGGCCAGCGGCTATCCTGCCAGAGGAGAGGGTGGCAGAACAACAGGCTCAACGGGTCCAACAGGAACCCCAAAGACTGGGAGTTCCAGACACCCCCGCAGAGTTTCACAGGCAACCAGGCAGCTCAGTGTGAAGCTGGAAGAGCCACATACCAGCCCCTGTGTCCTATGTGCAGCTGTCCAGACACCTGAACACAAAGATGCCCACCCCGGTCAGCTGCTCCGGGAGAAAGCCCCTCAACACGTCCACGTGGTGGTGCTGCCACTGGAAAAGCAGAACTCAGTCTGTCTTTTTTTGCGTTTTTTTTTTCTCTCTTTTTTTTTGAGAAGGAGTTTCGCTCTTGTTACCCAGGCTGGAGTGCAATGGCGCGATCTCGGCTCACCGCAACCTCCGCCTCCTGGGTTCAGGCAATTCTCCTGCCTCAGCCTCCTGAGCAGCTGGGATTGCAGGCGCGCGCCACCATGCCCAGCTAAGTTTTTTTGTATTTTTAGTAGAGACGGGGTTTCATCAGTCTGTCTTAGAACCACACTCTGGGACTCAGCGTCACATCTGATAACACCAGTTGATGTATGAAGGACTTGTTTTTAATCCCTGTCTGAGAGGTACTTTTCAGGAAGAAGGTACAGGAATGAGCCTTATTAAAGTAGCTTTGCAGAGGCCATTTGCACTGTGAGCTTGGACCTTGGGGAAGCTGACTGCATAGGGAATGGTGGCCGCCACTGTACCATGCCTTCATTGCTCGCTTGTCTCTGTGCAGGGAAGAGAAGCTCTGCCCAGTAGTTTTGTTGTCGCTGTTACTGTTTTTAAGGATGAGGAAACGAAGCTAGACAAGGCTAAAGGAGGTGCCCGCATCAGGTAGTGGGTGCGTGATGGTGTCTGGATAGCCTCAGATCAGCTAAAAGTGTCATTGAGGAAACATCAATTCTACAGGCACCAAAAAGAAGCAGCCTTCTGCATCCTGACTTTGGGTTAATGTACAAATAAAAATGAAAGGAACCCAGTGTGGGAAGCAGAAATTTGGGCAGGAGGAGGAGATAAACGAACAGGATGAAGCTCCCGGAAGAAATAACCATCCCCGCTGTATTGCTACACACACCTAGAACCCTTTAGCCAGGAGGAGGGAGCACGGACCGTGGAATCCCCAGGATTTTTCCGTTAGCCTGAGTGTACTGCCAGGTGGAAGGAGGGTCACAGAACGTAAGTCTCCTTCTTGAGGACTAAACTCTGACCTTTTCTTCTCCTGCTCAAATTCCCACCTAAGGGGCCTGGGGAGTCTGCCCTACAGGCCACAAAGTCTCACCAGAGGGGTCTTCCTAACCCTGTAATGTGGCTCTTTCCAACCTGACTCTGGCATAACTTCACAGGGCAGATAATAAAGAAAATCAAAACATTTTAACTCCAAATATGTTTCTTTGTCGTATCTTGAAATGTCTGTGCAAAGCTGTCTCTTGTAAAAAAAGCTCCATTCTGTGGAGAATCCTGTTCCCTTTCCAGGACTTTTGCTGATCCAGGAGCGAGCCTACTAAGTGTCTGGCACCTTTGAAGTCTGATAAGAAACACTGACCATGGATTCTCTCGAACCTGCCCCCTGGAGGCTGTATGGGCGTAATAAGAACCTTGGTCTCCAGAGCCCCTTATCCCAACTCACACGTTTCCTTTCTATTGGTTCCAGGTCTTTAGAGGAACTCTTTCAACCAACTGCCAATCAGAAACTCTGAATCGGCCTGTGACGCGGAAGCTCCTGCTTTCCAGCCTGAACTGATGGGCACTTCAAATGTATTGATTGATGTCTTATGTCCCCATAACATGTACCAGACCTAGCTGTGCCCTGACCACCTGGGGCACATGTTCTTGGGTCTCGTGAGGACCGTGTCATGGGCCACAGCCACTCACATTTGGCTCAGGGTAAATCACCTCTAATATTTTGCAGAGTTTTTTTGTTGTTGTTGACACCCTTTTAAAATGCCTAATTAGGAGACAGTTTCACTCTAACAGAGCACCCAAAGGCGTGCTGGCTGCACACCGATCAGTCTAGTCCCCAGGGCCAGGTACAGGAGTCAGAGCTACAGCAGCCCCCTCGGGCCGATGAGGAGGCATGGCTCGGGAGGAGGCTCCGTCTCTCCACACCTGACAGAGGCAGCACCGCTCCTGAGCTCAGGGTGGGCTGCACGTGGAGTTGGGAGTCAGGGACCTGAGTCCTACTTCCTCACTGCTCTAGAGCTGAAAAGATGAGCAGTCATGGAGAGACAGGGCCTGGCCCAGAGTGCACAAGCCAGGGAAGGAAGAAGAACCTGCTTCCGCAGGGACCAGAGCAGAGAGGAGGAAGAGAGTAAGTGATTCACGTCACCTGGGTTAGAAGGACCCAGGAGGGAGGAGCAGGTTGGTGTTAGGGCCTTGCCTGGGCAGTCACCCAGGGCCCCACACTCAGAAGGGCCTGCAAATCAAAAATACAATTATAAGGCCCTCCGACCATATGAATGAACCTCTTCCTTAGCCAAGGCCACCTTAAAATTTAACCTGAGGGTCTGGTTCAGGCCGTGGTGGGAAGTGCAGGCAGGGTGGACCTCATTACACCCTCCAGCACCAACATCAACAGAGACCTTAGGTCTGAGGAGAAACGTTTACCTTCTGTTTGCTCTGAAGCTACTACCTGAGGGCTTTCTCTGCAAAGAAGAACTCAGGTCTCTGCAACCTCTTACCCAGACATTTCTTCTCTATCGACTCCAGGTTTTTAGATAAACTCAGCCAACCGTCAACCAGAACATTTAAAAATCTACCTATAAGCTATTAATAGAAACACATCCTCCGAACCTCCAACCTCAGTTGTCCTACCATTCTGGACCGAACCAAAGTGTTTCTTAAATGTATTTGATTGAAGTCGAGTGCCTCCCTAAGATGTGTTCAGCCAAGCTGTGCCCTGACAACCTTGGGCACATGTGCTCAGCATCTCCTGGGGCTGTGTCACCGGCCATGGTCACTCATCCTCAGCTCAGAATAAATCTTTTCCAGTACTTGACAGAGTTTCAGTCTTTGTCGACAGGCCCCTTGCTGGCCTAATGCTCAGCTGTCACCACCTGGAAACTCTTCATCATCTTATCTTGGGATGTGTGTTCTGAACATGAAGTCCCCGGGGACTGGGAGTGTGCCTGCGGGCAGATTTGTGCCTACTAATGTCTGCCACTGCTCCTGGCCTCTCCGTTTACATATCATCTCCTTCAAGCCCTGTGGGATTCTGGGGCAGCCATGTCGGTGGCAGTTCAAGGTCAGTGAAGAGCAGCAGAGCCAGCCATCCCCAAAGACGCCACTTTGGCATAAGGATTACCTCGGAATGAAGACAATTTAAAAAATGTGGATTTAAGTGAAGGTCTCTATCCCGTCCCTCTTTGCCTAAAAGCAAAACATAAGTTAGTAAAGGTATCCTCCGTCCCCTCTCCACCAAGAAGGACAGAAGTCAGTCACTGGGACAAGTCTAGGCCTTGTCAGTCGGGATGGAGACAGCATGGAGGAATCTGCTTAGCAAGCCTGACTATTGTTAACTAGCCCTTATCCTCCATTCATTTCCTGCGTGTTACCTGGTTGCAGTTTGCTGCCCTAGAAGCTCAAAGGTCTTTCCCTTTGTCTCGCCACGTCTCTAAAATGTATCAGTATTTTGTTCAGAAGCTCTGTCAGCCCAAGTTGTAACAAGCCCTTGGAGTGACTCACGGCTGAGTGCCCCTGTGTGTATGCATGGTGTGCCTGTTAATAACCTTGTTTTTCTCTCTTTTGTTAACCTGTCTTTTGTCTGTCTAATTTATAGGAACTCCACCAGAGAACTTAGGATGGGTAGAAGGAAAAGGCCATTTTTCCTCCCCTACCTGTGTCCTGTTATGACAGATAAGTGGGGGCCTGACTGCCCTGAGAGGCCACACTACCTCCTTGAATCAGAACTTCACAGACAGAAGGCAGGAAACGCAGGCAGCCACGGAACCCATCCCACACCATCTCGCCTGAGCTGCTTCCCCGAATGGCGCTTTCATTTATCCTGGAGACAATGGCACGGAAGGATGGGCAGAGGGCAGCAGCCTGGCTCCTTTCCTTCAGTCCTTCTGATGAGGTTCTTGAACTCTGGCCTCAGCAGAAGCACCTGGAGAACTTGCTAAGACCTGCACGGCTGGGCCCCACCCAGAATTGCAATTCCCTCATATGCCACCTAGTGACTCCCAAGGGCTGCAATGCTCCCGGCCAGGGGAATACTCTGTAAGAACCCATGCCTGGCACAATCCTCCCATCCGGGCCTCCGCCCATGTGGCAGCCCACGCCGGCAGCACCTGTATCTTCCTGGACAGCTGAGCTCAAACGCCCCTTTGTGTTAATTTCCTGAGGTCACCACAACAGGAACTCCTTTTCTCCCCATCCTGGAGGCCAGAAGTCCACACTCACTGAGTCAGCAGGGCCACGCTCCCTCCGAAGGCACCACAGCAGGGAGGTGCCATGCCTTGCTCTTAGCTCCGGTGTTCTGGGAAACCCTTGTTTGCAGATGCATCACCCCAACCTCTGCCTTCGTCCTCATGTGCCACCTTCTCTCTGTGTGCCCCTCTCCTCCCATGACGACACTGATCACATGGAACTCGAGGATCACCCTGCTCCAGTGCGACCCCATCTCAACTTGATCAGTTCTACAAGTGAGGGCTTGTTCACAGGCACCAGGTTAGGGCTTCAGTGTACCTTTCTGGGGGACACAACCCACGACCCTTTTTCCTCAGAAAGTTTCTTCAGTGGAAGGCCCCTCTTCCCCCCAATCCCCCCACTGCATCCTTCGTGATGGGGCCCTGCTCCCTCATCCCACTGACAGCTCCCCAACAATAGCACTCCTCTTATGCACCCCTGGGTGCTCCACAGCCCCAGCATTGCACCCTCTGCTCATAGCTCGGGGCCAGTTTGATAAGAGGTGGCATCAGCGACTTTAATGGCTGGCTAAGTTGTGACAAGCTCTGTTTTAGGAACTCGACACAGAGCTTTAAACGGCCACAAATGTGCTGTCATTATCCTCATCTTAGAGAAGAGAAAAAAGAGGTGCAAAGTGATTTGGTGACTTTGAGAGGCCATGGCCAGTAGATGCCACAGCCAGGTGTGAACATGAGTGGATGGGCACTTGAGACCATGCCAGACATGAACACGGATGGACGGGTACTCTAGACCATGCCAGGTGTGAACGCAGGTGGACAGGCACTCAAGACCATGCCAGACATGAAGACGGATGGATGGGTGACCTTGCCAGGCATGAACACGGATGGAAGGGCGCTCAAGACCATGCCAGGTGTGAACGCGGATAGACAGACGCTCTAGACCATGCCAGGCGTGAACGCAGATGGACGGATGCTCTAGACCATGCCAGGCGTGAACGCGGATGGACGGACCCTCTAGACCATGCCAGGCGTGAACGCAGATGGACGGACGCTCTAGACCATGCCAGACATGAACGCGGATGGATGGGCGCTCAAGACCATGCCAGGCGTGAACGCGGATAGACAGACGCTCTAGACCATGCCAGGCGTGAACGCAGATGGACGAACCCTCTAGACCATGCCAGGCGTGAACGCGGATGGACGGGCGCTCAAGACCATGCCAGGCGTGAACGCAGATGGATGGACGCTCTAGACCATGCCAGGCGTGAACACGGACGGACGGGCGCTCTAGACCATGCCAGGTGTGAACGCAGATGGATGAGCGCTCTAGACCATGCCAGGCGTGAACGCGGATGGATGAACGCTCTAGACCACACCAGGCATGAACGCGGGGCAGGGGTTGCTTACATGGACCACCCTCCCTGACTCTGAAGCCTTGTGCCGGGTTCACAGGCTCCTGGAGACACTGAGTCTCACCTGGTCCCAGGCCACTCCCTGAGGAGCAGAGTGGAGCGTGGGCCCCTTTGCCCATTAGCAAATCAAAGTGGGAAACAAAGACAGCTGCTGGGGGATTTGGGCAAATGGCCTGTGTCTGTCCGTAGTCGCCAGGGTGATCACGCACAGCGGCAGCCTTCTTTGCCTTAACCAGTGCAGCCATCCTGACGCTCTTGCCTTTTCTTTCTTGCAGGACGTTGAGAAAGGAGTGCCCGCTGACGCTCTCACACGTACAGCTGGCTGCTTCCCAGTGTCCCACAGGAGAGCGACTGGCTTCCAGCAACACAGAATGGGCTCTACAGGGGAATCCTGGACACTCCTGGAGATTCCAACATCAAAGAAAGGCATTCTGGATGCGACGGATTTGATCTTGGAAAGCTGCTTTGAAGATACGATAGTTACTCCTTACTGTTCACTTTAAGGCAAGCAATTTACATTTTTCTGTCAGGCTCCTCTGTGAAGTGAGTGAAGCTGTAGCTTAGTTTGCTCCCATTCCCTGTTCTGTCCTGCTGGATTTGCAACTGTGCTTCACTGAGTGGCCATCAGACATCCATTCACCGAAGGCGTGTGCGAGGCTGGAGTGGGAGGTGAGAGGCGGCCTTTCAGATGCACTCTGCTGTGAGCCCCAGTTCAGGAGGCACCCAGTTTGTTGCTCCCTAGAAACTAAAGAGAGCCTCCAGCACCACCCTTTCTCCTGGTGCCCTGTCCATAACTAAGCGTCCAGGAATGTCCTCTGCAGGCATTTTCTCTGCTCATTCTCCCGGCAATCCTGTGAAGGAGACATTTTCTGCATTCTACAGCGAGGACTCTGAGGTTCAGAAAACTCAAGTCAGAGAACGGGTGAACTTGGACCCCGCTGCCTGACCTGTGCCGGACTGTAGGCTGCTGCTGGAGCGCTGTGGCTTTGGGTACCTGGCCAGGGTGCCATGTGTCCACCAAGCACACTTCTTCCATCCTTGGTGCAAGGTGAGCTCCAATCCCAGCCTCTCCTGTCAGGCTGAGCAATAGACTTGAGCCGAGGGGCCCTGTGCTCCATGCAGGCTGGATCGAGAACCTTCCGAGGACCTGAAGCCCTCAGAGAAGGACAGAATGGGGAGACACAGAGACGGCCTGGAATGAGCTTGTGGGAAGTCGCTTATCCACCAGGGACTCTGGTTCTGAACTTCTTCTAAGCAAGAGTTAACTTCTCTTGGAGTAAGCCCCTGAGGATTGGGCCTTAACACCTGCGGCGTTAGCTGCACTCAAAGAAACCTGGGCTGCTTACTCAGCCCTCGGGAGCCTTGGCGTTCTCATCTCTAAAGCAGGAGGTGTTGTGATACCTGCCTTACAGTATTCGAGCAGGGTTAAATGGCTTGAACTACCTGGGCACTCCCGGACCAATGTCCCACCTTGGGAGGTGCTGGGCGAATATTTATTTCTCGACTTTAAGGCAGCCTCTCCCTTGTTCCTTTTCTCAGCTGCTTTCTCTGAGCCTTCTTCATCTCCCTGTTCATTTCTGTGAGATAAAGATCGTTACCACTGTCCTAGTATTTCAGGACAGGAAGCACCGTGAGCTGAGGTCGCTCTACCCACCACCTGCCATGATCCTCCGTTTCTAGTACTCATTCCCCCAGCTTCATTCCGTGCAGTGAGTGAAACCAGAGTCACAACACCAGGGCGGCTGAGCCTGTCTAAGCCCAATGACAGACATGCTTGAGTCCCACAGTCACAAGGAGGATGAAATCTCTCCCTGGCTGGACCCGGACTGCAGTCGCATCTAAGAGCTCAGCACTTCATGTCCCTGCCAGTGTGTGTTCAGTCAGGGGCAGTCTGTGGCACTGGGCCCGGAAGCAGGTGAGGACTGTTACCAGGGAAGGTGGCCACCCAGGTGGCCTGAATGGCTGTGCACAGCCTTTGCTTCCGAGGCGTGCCGGGAACAGGCATCTCTGCAGGCCCAGGCTCCTCTGTCAGCCCTCGGAGCAGGGCTCTGTTGGACAAGGTGGTGGAGGGGAGGAAATGCAGAGGACGGCCTTGGAGATTAGAGCTGCCTGGAAGCTGGGTGCCCCTTTCAAGGGAGAAACTTGGGGTTTTACATCAGGAACCTGTTGAGGAAGTTCTCCTCAGGCCAAGGAACATGACCAGGACCCAGCCCCATCACTGATGACTACATGGTGTGTGTGGGAGCCGGGCACAGTGGCTCATGCCTGTCATCCCAGCACTTGGGGAGGCCAAGGAGGGAGGATCACTTGAACTCAGGAGTTTGAGTCCGCCAAGGCAAAATAGTGAGAACCCATTTCTACAACAGTAATAGTAATAATAAAGCCAGGTGTAGTGTTGCGTGCCTGTAGTTCCAGCTACTTGGGAGGCTGAGGTGGGAGGATCTCTTGAGCCCAGGAGGTTGAGGCTGCAGTGAGTCATGATTGCACCACTGCACTCCAGCCTGGCTGACGCAGGGAGTCCCTGTGGAAGAAGGAAGAGAAAGAGAGAGAAAAAAACTTTCCTTCTTAAACTAAAAAAAGGGTATGTGTCGGCCGGGTGCGGTGGCTCACGCCTGTAATCCCAGCACTTTGGGAGGCTGAGGTAGGTGGATCACCTGAGGTCGGGAGTTCGAGAAAAAAGGGTATGTGTCCATATGTGCATCACACACACACACACACACACACACACACACACACACACCCTTTCATCAGTCACTCGCTGCGCCCCAGGCGCTTGCTGTGTGCTTTACGTCAGCTTCTTGGTACACATGTCCACAGCCCGTTTGAGGTGAAAACCTTAATCAGCCTCGGTGTCTGATCCCCGGTCCACAGCCGGTAGCAGGGGAAGCCACAGGCTGGAGCTGGGTCTCACCGCTAGGCTGATATAACCACCGTGCCGTGTGGCCCCTAAAGGTCATGTTGGGCCCTGGATAAACTTGTCTAGTTAGTTCAGGTTTCACGTCGAGGCGCAGAGGACCTGACCATTATGCGCTCATTGCTCTCTCCCCAGCTGGCATCAGCCATTCAGGGGGCGGTTACTTACGGGAGGGCCTCAACTGGGAGAAAAGTCCACTTCTGTCCAATCTGTGAAAACAACCCTTTTGTGCAGGGACAGAGTAAACAAACGTTAAATGTGAATTTGCATCAAGTGGACATTTCCAAATGTGACACTTTTACCTGGTGGCCCATTGGGACAGGACGCGGCAGCCAGGGGGCCCCTGATATGTGACCAAGAGAGGAATGTATGGGTGCCCTTGACGACGCTGACAGGTGAGCAGGCTGGGAAAACCCAGCGAGGAGCGAGGCAGGAGGCTGGTCCGGCCGGAGCACCCCGGCTCTGTGCTGAGGGAACCCAGGGGAGCCGTGCCCAGGGACCCAGCCTTGGATCGGGCGCTGCAGCTCAGGGAGCTCTGCGTAGCGCTTCACTGCTCTGATAAGAAGAAAACATGTACAAGCTACTAACTGCAAATTGAGGAATGTTGGTGATTTTGCAAATGAGATAAATGCTCCTATATTTGCATTTGAAATTGGCATTTGCACAAAATAAGTTGACTAAGAATTTTTAATTTTCCTTCTTAGAATGACAATGTAGCAAATAAAAGAATTCCTAGAAAAGTGGGGTAGGAGACGGCAGAGAGAAAAAAAAAGCTCTGTATTTTCGTACTGTAATGGCACTTTCTCCTGCTTCCTATACAGGCCACGCTACATTGTGTCATGTCCTGGGCCTCTCAATTCTGCAGCTGGCCCTGGTAGAGAGCTGAGAAGTCAGAACCAGGAACCTGTGCCCAGAGGCCACACAGAGGTAGGGGGTGGGGGCCTAGACTGTCTGTGTTGATGCTGATGCTGGAGGGAATAATGAGGTCTGACCCTCACTTTCCATCACAGCCTGAGCCTGTCTGACCCCCACTTTCCATCACGGCCTGAGCCTGT
>JAPYYA010000323.1:6564-22838 GCA_028533165.1 Leontopithecus rosalia | reverse complement strand
CATTTTTCAAAATTAGGGCTGTGTTTTAGAAATCAAATACACATAGACTTGAGGTATGAGTTACAACAATAGAAAAAGTTAGCTGGACGTGTTGGTGTGGACAAATGCAACCCCAGCTACAATGAAGGCATATGAAGGACAACCGCTTGAACCCAGAAAGCAGGTGTGGCAATAAGCCAAGTTCACATCGTTGCACTCCAGCCCAGTTTACAAGAGGGAAACAGAACGTCATTAAAAAAGGCTGGGCTAGGTTTGGAGTCCCGCAGGCAACCCATTTTGTTTCACTGGTGCACACTGATCTGTCTGATTTATTTTCTTTTCTTTTTCTTTTCTTTTTCTTTTCTTTCTATTTTAAGTGTGGCGAGTTTTAACCTGGATGCGGAGGCTGATCTTGAACACCAGACCTCAGTGGACCCGATCACCTATGTCTCCCAAAGTGCTAAGATTGCTCGTGTGAGTCACAGAGCGTGGCCCAGTTTCCTGTAATTTTTTAAAAAAATAAAGTAGGGCGGCTCCCACGATGGATCATGGGAGCCTTTCATCCAGGCAATCTGAATACCAATTAGGGTGGAACAGGCGAGGTTGTGGGTTTGAGACCGCCCCAAACAAAATGGTGAAACCCGGTCTCTGAAATAAAAACAAAACTTGAGTTGGGCTCCGCGGCTCCCCCCTGTAACCCCAGCACTTTGGAATGCCATGGAGAATGGTTCGTGAAGTCACAGTTTCAACACGGCCTCCAACGACACGACACAACACACTGTCTATATAAAACATAAAAAAGAGTAAAATAAGAAATCTGAGGCAGGCATGGAATGCACTCGCTTTGGAATCATGTACACTATAATCAGGAAGCCATACGGAATCCCGGCGTGGCCGCAGCGTGAAAATGACACGCAAGAGGTTCAGTGTTTCGTTTTCATTTATATATATATTTTTCAAAACTGTGGCTGTGTTTTAGAAATCAAATACACATAGACTAAAGGTACGAGTGGCAAATATATAGAAAGTTAGCTGGATGTGGTGGTGTGGACACCTGCAACCCCAGCTACATTGAAGACATAGGCAGGGCAACCGCTTGAACCCAGAAGGCCAGTGGGGCAATTAGCCAAGTTTGCACTGTTGCACTCGAGCCCGGGTGACAATAGGAAAACAGTACATCATAAGGAAAGGCTGGGCTAGGGGTGGAGTCCCGCAGGCACTTCGTTTTGTTTCACTGGTGCAAACTGATCTGTCTGATTTCTTTTCTTTTCTTTTTCTTTTTCTCCTATTTTAAGTGTGGCGAGTTTTCACTGGGATGAGCAGGCTGATCTGGAACCCGCGACCTTAGTGGACCCGCTCTCCTAGGCCTCCCAAAGGGCTACAATTGCTCTTGTGAGTCACAGGGCTGGGCCCAGTCTCCCTGATTTGTTTTTTAATAATAAAGTCGGCCGGACTGGCCCTTTGGCCCATGGGAGCCTTTCATCCAGGCAATCTGAATACCAATTAGGGTGGAACAGGCGGGGTTGGGGGTTTGAGTCCGCCCCAAATAAAATGGTGAAACCCGGTCTCTGAAACAGAAACAAAACATGGGTTGGGCTCGTCGGCTCCACCTGTAACCCCCAGCGCTTTGGAATGCCGAGGAGAACAAATCCTGAAGTCACAGGTTTGACACGGGCCTCCAACAACACAACGCAACATGCTTTTTATACAAAACATAAAAACAGTGTATAATAAGAAATCTGAGGCTGGCATTGAAAGTGCTCGCTTCGGAATCACATACACTATAATCAGGAAGCCATACGGAATCCTGGCATGGCCGCAGCATGGAAATGACACGCAAGAAGTTCAGTGTTCCGTTTTCGTTTATATATGTATTTTTAGAAATTGTGGCTGTGTTATAGAAATCAAATACACATAGACTTCAGGTATGAGTTACAAAAATATAGAAAGTTAGCTGGACATGGCGGTGTGGACAAATTCAATTCCAGCTACACTGAAGTCATAGGCAGGACAATTGCTTGAACCCAGAAGGCCGGTGTGGCAATTAGCCAAGATAGCACTGTTGCCTTTCAAATGCCTAGAATTGCTGGTGTGAGTCACATAGCGTGGCCCAGTCTCCCTGCTTACTTTTTTAATAATAAATTCGGCAGACTGAGTGCGGTGGCTCACAGGAGACTTTCATCTGGGTGTATTGAATACCAATTAGGGTGGACCAGGCGATCTGCAACCCGTGACCTCAGTGGACCCGCTCACCTAGGCATCCCAAAGTGCTAGGATTGCTGTTGTGGGTCACAGGGCCCGGCCCAGTCTCCTTGATTTCATTTTTAACAATAAAGTTGGCAGGCCGGGTGCGGTAGGTCATGGAAGCCTTTTATCCAGGTAATCTGAATACCAATTAGGGTGGAACAGACCAGGTCGCAGGTTTGAGCCCGCCCCAAACAAATTGGGGATTCCCAGTCTCTGAAACAAAAGCATAGCTTGGGTTGGGCTCAGAGGCTCTTCCCTGTAATCCCAGGACTTTGGAATGCCGAGGAGAATGGATCATGAAGTCACAGGTTTCACACGGGCCTCCAAAGTCACGACGCAACACTCTCCCTATATAAAACATAAAAACAGAAGAAAATAAAAAATCTGAGGCAGGCATGGAAAGTGCTCGCTTCGGAATCACCTACACTATAATCAAGATGCTGTACGGAATTCCAAGTTGGCCGCAGCGTGAAAATGACATGAAAGAAGTGCAGAGTTCCGTTTTAATTTATATATGCATTTTTCGAAATTGTGGCTCTGTTTTAGAAATCAAATACACATAGACTTTAGGTATGAGTTACAAAAATATAGAAAGTTAGAGAAAATATAGAAAAATATAGAGAAATATATAGAGAAATATATAGAATAATATAGAGAAAAATATAGAGAAAATATAGAAAGTTGGAGGTGTGGACACCTGCAACCCCAGATACATTGAAGGCATTGGCAGGACAATCCCTTAAAGCCAGGAGGTGGGTGTGGCAATAAGCCATGATTGCACTGTTGCCCTACAACCCTGGTGACAAGAGGAAAACTGTATGCCATAAAGAAAGGCTGGGGGAGGGTTAAAGTCCCGCAGGCACCTCGTTCCATTTCAGTGGTGCACACTGATCTGATTTCTTTTGTTTTCTCTTTCTTCTTCTCCTCTTTTAAGAGTGGCGAGTTTCCACCGGGATGTGCAGGCTGATCTGGAAGCCGCAACCTTAGTTGCCCCGCTCAGCTTGGCCTCCCAAAGTGCCAGGATTGCTGGTGTGAGTCACAAATTTTGGCCCAGTCTCCCTGATTTCTTTTTTAATAATAAAGTCTGCTGGCCCGGCACAGTGGCTCACGGGAGCCTTTCACCGGGCGCTTTGAATACCAATTAGGGTGGAACAGGCGCGGTTGTGGGTTAGGGCCCGCCTCAAACAAAATGGTGAAACCCGGTCTGTGAAACGAAAACAAAACTTGGGTAGGGCTCGGCGGCTCACTTCTGTAGTACCAGCACTTTGGAATTCTGAGGCGGACAAGGTCAGTTTCGCGACGGTCCTCTGATGAAACAATGCAACCCGCTCCATATATGAAACATCAAAACACAGGAAAATAAGAAATCTGAGGCTGGCATGGCATACGCTAGCTTTGGCAGCACCTATACTAAAATCCGGACGGGCACGGAAAGCTGGGGTGGCCACAGCGCTAAAAAGACACACAAAATGGTGCTGCATTTCATTTTTATTTATTTACTTATGTATTTCCTGGTATTGTGGCTGTGTTTTAGGAATCAAATACACATAGATTTGAGGTATGAGGTAAAATAAAATTAGAAACTTAGCTGGATGTGGCGATGTGGACACCTGCAACCCCAGCTACATTGAAGTTATTGGCAGGACAATCGCTTGAACACAGGAGGCAGGTGTGGCAATAAGCCATGATCGCACTGTTGCACTCCAGCCCCGGTGACAAGTGAAAAACTGTACGTCATAAAGAAAGGCTGGGCAAGGGGTGGAGTCCCGCAGGCACCGCATTTCGTTTCAGTGTTGCACACTGAACTGTCTGAATTCTTTTCTTTCCTTTTCCTTCTCCTCTTTTAAGTGTGATGAGTTTTCAGCGGGATGCGCAGGCTGATCTGGATCCCGCCAAATTAGTTGACCCACTCATCTAGGCCTCCCAAAGGGCTAGGATTGCTGGTGTGAGTCACAGAGCCTGGCCCAGTCTCCCTTATTTATTTTTAATAATAAAGTCTGCCAGCCGGCCGCGGTATCTCACGGAAGCCTTTCATCCAGGCGCTTTAAATACCAGTTAGGGTGGAACAGGCGCGGTTGTGGGTTAGAGCCCGCCCCAAACAAAATGGTGAAACCCAGTCTGTGAACCAAAAACAAAACTTGGGTAGGGCTCGGCGGTTCACCCCTGTAAATCAAGAAATTTGGAATTCAGAGGCGGACGGATCGTGAGGTCACAGTTTCGAGACGGGTCTCAAATGACACAATGCAATCTGGTCCCTATATGAAACTTAAACAAAGAGCAAAATAAGAAATCTGAGGATCACATGGCATATACTAGCTTCGACAGCACCTACACTAAAATCGAGATGGGCACGGAAGGCCGGGGTGGCCACAGAGCCAAAAAGGCACGCAAAAACGTGCTGCGTTCCGTTTTTTTATATTTACCTATCTATTTTGTGGTATTGTGGCTGTGTTTTCGGAATCAAATACACATAGATTTGAGGTACGAGGTAGAAAAGAAATTGAAAGTTAGCTGCACATGGCGGTGTAAACACCTGCAACCCCATAGACATTGGAGGAATTGGCAGGACTATCGCTTGAACCCAGGAGGCGGGTGTGACAATATGCCAAGATTGCACTGTTGTACTTCATTCTGGGTGCCGAGAGAGAAACTGTATGTCATAAAGAAAGGCTGGGCAAGGTGTGGAGTCCCGCAGGCACCACATTTTGTTTTAGTGGAGGACACTGATCTCTCTGATTTCTTTTGTTTTCTTTTTCTTCTCCTCTTTTAAGTGTGGCGAGTTTTCACCAAGATGCGCTGGCTGGTCTGGAAGACGCTACCTCAGTTAACCCACTTACCTAGGCCTCCCAAAGTGCTAGGATTGCTGGTGTGAGTCACAGAGCCAGGCCCAGTATCCTTTATTTCTATTTTAATAATAAAGTCTGCCCGCCGAATGCAGTGGCTCATGAGAGCCTTTCATCCGGGTGCTTTGAATACCAATTAGGTTGGAACAGGCGCAGTTGTGGGTTAGAGCCCGCCCCAAACAAACTGGTGAAACCTTTTCTGTGAAAGGAAAACAAAACTTGGGTAGGGCTCGGCGGCTCACCCCTGTAAACCCAGCAGTTTGGAATTCCAAGGCGGACGGATCGTGAGGTCACAGTTTCGAGACGGTCTTCCAACCACACAACCCAACCCACTCCCTATATGAAACATAAACACAGAGCAAATATAAGAAATCTGAGCCTGGAATGGCATACCCAACTATGGCAACACCTAAACTAAAATCAGAACTGGCACGGAAGACCGGGGTGGCCACAGTTCCAAAAAGACACGCGAGAAGGTGGAGAGATTTGTTTTTATTTATTTACTAATGTATTTCTTGATTTTGTGGCTGTGTTTTAGAAATCAAATACACATAGATTTGAGGTACGATGTAGAAAAATAATTGAAAGTTAGCTGGACTTGGCGGTGTGGAAACCTGCAACGACATATACCTTGAAGGAATTGGCAGGACTATCGCTTGAACCCAGGAGGCGGGTGTGACAATAAGCTAAGATTGCACTGTTCTACTCCATCTCGGATGCCAAGAGAGAAACTGTATGTCATAAGGAAAGGCTAGGCGAGATGGAGAGTCCCGCAGGCACCACATTTCGTTTCAGTGGAGCACAGTGATCTGTCTGATTTCCTTTGTTTTCTTTTTCTTTTTCTCCTTTTTCAAGTGTGGCGAGTTTTCACTGGGATGCGCAGGCTGATCTGGAAGCCACAACCTCAGTTGACTCACTCACCTAGGCCTCCCAAAGTGCTAGGATTGCTGGTGTGACTCACAGAGCTAGGTCCAGTGTCCTTGATTGGTTTTTTAATAATAAACTCGGGTGGCCAGGTGTGGTAGCTCACGGGAACCTTTCATCCGGGCGGACTGAATCCCAATTAGGGTGGAACAAGGGCAGTTGTGGGTTTGAGCCCACCCCAAACAAAATGGTGAAACCCGGTCTGTGAAACAAAAACGAAACTTGGGTAGGGCTCGTCAGCTCACCCCTGAAAACCCAGCACTTTGGAATTCCAAGACAGACGGATCCTGAAGTCACAGTTTTGAGAGGGGCCTCCAACGACATAAGGCAACCCGCTCCATATATGAAACATGAACACAGAGCAAAATAATAAATCTGAGGCTGGCATGGCATACCCAACTTCGGCAGCACCTACACTAAAATCGGGACAAACACGGAAGGACTGGGTTGCCACAGCGCCAAAAAGTCAAGCAAAAATTTACTGCGTTCAGTTTTTATTTATTTACTCATCTATTTCTTGTTATTGTGGCTGTATTTGAGGAATCAAATACACATAGATTTGAGGTACGAGGTAGAAAAATTATAGAAAGTTAGCTGAACATAGCGGTGTGGACACCTGCAACCCCAGTTACATTGGATGCATTGGCAGAATAATCACTTGAACCCAGGAGGAGGGTGTGGCAATAAGCCAAGATCGCACTGTTGCGCTCCAGTCCGGGAGAGAATAGGGAAACTGTATGTCATAAAGAAAGGCTGGGCGAGGGTTGGAGTCCCGGAGGCCCCTCGTTTGTTTCAGTGGTGCACACTGATCTGACTGATTTCTTTTGTTTTCTTTTTCTTCTCCTCTATTAAGTGTGGAGAGTTTTCACAGGGATTTGTAGGCTAATCTGGAAGCCGTGACTTCAGTTAACTCGCTCACCTAGGCCTCCCAAAGTGCTAGGATTGCTGGTGTGAGTCACAGAGCCTGGCCCAGTCTCCCTGATTACTTTTTTAATAATAAAGTTGGCCAGCCTGGTGCGGTGGCTCACGGGAGCCTTTTATCTGGGCTCTTTGAATACCAAATAGGGTTGAACAGGCGAGGTTGTGGGTTAGAGCCCTCCCAGAACAAAATGGTAAAACCCGTTCTGTGAAACAAAAACAAAACTTGGGGTGGCCTCAGCAGCTCACCCCCGTAATTTCAGCACTTTGGAATTCCGGGGCGAATGGATTGTGAGGTCACAGTTTCGAGATGGGCCTCCAACCACACAACGCAACCCGATCCCGATATGAAACATAAAAACAGAGCAAAATAAGAAATCTTATGCTGGCTTGGCATGCGCATCCTTTGACACCTCCTCCATTAAATTCGGAAAGGGCATGCAAGGCCGGGGTGGCTGTAGTGCCACAAATATAGGCAAAAAGGTGCTGTGTTCCGTTTTTATTTGTTTACTTATGTATTTCCTGGTATTGTGGCTGTGTTTTAGGAATCAAATACACATATATTTGAAGTGCGAGGTAGAAAAATAAATAGAAAGTTAGCTGGACGTGGCGGTGTGGACACCTGCATTCCCAGCTTTATTGAAAGCATTGGCAAAACAATCACTTGAACCCAGGAGGCAGGTGTGGCAATAAGCCAAGATTGCACTGTTGCATTCCAGCCCGGGTGACAAGAAGAAAACTGTACGTCATAAAGAAAGGCTAGGCGAGAGTTGGCGTCCAGCAGTCACCTCGTTTTCTTTCAGTGGTGCACACTGATCTGATTTCTTTTCTTTTCTATTTCTTCTTTTCCTCGTTTAAGCATGGAGAGTTTTCACCTGGTTGTGCTGTCTGATCTGGAACCCGTGACCTCAGTTGACCCACTCACCTAGGTCTCCCAAAGTGCTAGGATTGCTGGTGTGACTCACAGAGCCCTGCCCAGTCTCCCTGATTTCTTTTTTATTAATAAAGTCATCTGGCTGGGCGCAGTGGCTCACCGGAGCCTTTCATTCGGGCGCTATGAGTACCAATTAGGGTGGTACAGGGGTGGTTGTGGGTTAGAGCCCGCCCCAAACAAAATGTTGAAACCCGGTTTCTAAAACGAAAATAAAACTTGGGTAGGGCTCGGCGGCTCACCCCTGTAATCACAGCATTTTCAAATTCCAAGGTGGAGGGATCCTTGGGTCACATTTTTGAGAGGGGCCTCCAGTGACACAATGCAAACCGCTCCCTATATGAAACATAAAAACGGAGCAAAATAAGAAATCTGAGGCTGGCATGGCATAGGCTAGCTTCAACAGCACCTACAGTAAAATCAGGATGGGCACGGATGGCCCCGGTGGCTACATCGACAAAAAGACACGCAAAAAGCTCTGCGTTCAGTTTTCATTCATTTAATTATATATTTCTTGTTATTTTGGCTGTGTTTTAGAAATCAAATACACATAGATTTGAGGTATGAGGTAAAAAAAATACAGAAAGTTAGCTGGACGTGGCGGTATGGACACCTGCAACCCCAGCTACATTGAAGGCATTGGCAGGACAATTGCTTGATCCCAGGAGGCGGGTGAGGCAATAAGCCACAATCACACTATTTCACTCCAGCCAGAATGACAAGAGGGAAACTACATCATAAAGAAAGGCTGGTCGAGGGTTGAAGTCCCGCAGGCACCTCGTTTCGTTTCAGTGGTGCACACTGATCTGTCTGATTTCTTTTGTTTTCTTTTTCTTCTTCTCCTCTTTTAAGTGTGGCGAGGTTCCACTGGGATGCACAGGCTGATCTTGAACCCGCGACCTCTGTTGACCTGCTCACCTAGGCCTCCTAAAGTGCTAGGGTTGCTGGTGTGTGTCACAGAGCCCAGCCCAGTCTCCCTGAATTTTTTTAATAATAAAGTGGGCCGGCCAAACGCGGTGGCTCACAGGAGCCTTTCATCCTGGCGCTTTGAATAGCAATTACGGTGGAACAGGCATGGTTATGGGTTAGAGCCCACCTCAAACAAAATGGTGAAACCCGGTTTGTGAAACAAAAATGAAACTTGGGTAGGGCTCGCAGCTCACCCTTGTAGTAGCAGCACTTTGGAATTCCGAGGCGGATTTATCATGAGGTCACAGTTTCGAGACGGGCCTCCAACCACACAACCCAACCCGCTTTCTATATAAAACATAAACACAGAGCAAAATAAGAAATCTGAGCCTGGTATGGCATACCCAACTATGGCAGTACCTAAACTAAAATCGGGACTGACATGGTAGGCTGGGGTGGCCACAGCACAAAAATGACATGCAGGAAGGTGCAGCGTTTCATTTTTATTTATTTTCTTATGTATTTCTTGGTATTGTGGCTATGTTTTAGGAATCAAATACATATAGATTTGAGGTACGAGGCAGGAAAAAATAGAAAGTTAGCTGGACATGGCGGTGTGGACACCTGCAACCCCAGCTACATTGGAGGCATTGGCAGGACAATCGCTTAAACCCAGAGGCGAGTGTGGCAGTAAGCCAAGATCACACTGTTGCACTCCAGTCCGGGTGACAAGAGGGAAACTGTACGTCGTAAAGAAAGCCTCAGCTAGAAGTGGAGTCCCGCAGGCACCTCGTTTCATTTCAGTGGTGCACAGTGATCTGTCTGATTTCTTTTGTTTTATTTTTTTCTTCTCCTCTTTTAAGTGTGGCGAGTTTTCAGTGGGGTGCACAGGCTGATGTGGAACCCGCGACTTCAGTTGACTCGCTCACCTAGGCCTCCCAAAGTGCTAGGATTGCTTGTGTGAGTCACAGAGCCCAGCCCAGTCTTCCTGATTTCTTTTTTAATAATTAAGTCAGCCGGCCTAGCGCGGTGGCTCACAAGAGCCTTTCATCCGGTCGCTTTAATACCAATTACGGTGGAAGAGGCGTGGTTGTGGTTTAGAGCCCACCCCAAACAAAATTGTGAAACCCGGTCTGAGAAACAAAAACAAAACTTGGGTAGGGCTTGGCGGCTCACCCCTTGTAATACCAGCACTTTGAAATTCCGAGGCAAAAGGATCGTGAGTTCACCCTTTCGATATGGGCCTCCAACAACACAATGCAACTCGCTCCCTATATGAAACATAAAAACAGAGCAAAAGAAGAAATCTGAGGATGGCATGGCATGCGCTAGCTTCGGCAGCATGTACACTAAAATTGGGATGGGCAGGGACGGCCGGGGTGGCCACAGTGCCAAAAAGACACGGAAGAAAGTGCTGTGTTTTGTTTTTATTTATTTACTTATGTATTTATTGGTATTGTGGCTGTTTTTTAGTTATCAAATGCACATAGATTTGAGGTACGAGGTAGAAAAATGTTGAAAGTTAGCTGGACGTGGCTGTCTGGACACCTGCAACCCCAGCCACATTGAAGGCATTGGCAGGACAATGGCTTCAACCCAGGAGGCGGTGTGGCAATAAGCCAAGATCGCACTGTTGCACTCCAGCCCGGGTGAAAAGAGAGAAACTGTATGTCATAAAGAAAGGATGGGCGAGGGGTGGAGTCCCACAGGCACCACATTTCGTTTCAGTGGAGCACACTGATCTGTCTGATTTCTTTTCTTTTCATTTTCTTCTTCTCCTCTTTTAAGTGTGGCGAGTTTTCACCAACATGCACAGGCTGATCTGGAAAAAGTGACCTCAGTTGACCTGCTCACCTAGGCCTTCAAAAAGGCTAGAATTCCTGGTGTGAGTCACATAGCCAGGCCCAGTCTCCCTGATTACTTTTTTAATAATAGTCAGCCGGCCTGGTGCGGTGGCTCAGGGGAGCCTTTCATTCTGGCGCTTTGAATACCAATTACAGTGGACCAGGCGAGGTTGAGGGTTAGAGCCCGCCCCCACCAAAATAGTGAAACCCGGTCTGTGAATGGAAAACAAAACTTGCCATGGGCTCGGCGGCTAACCCCTGTATTCCCAGCAATTTGGAATTCCGAGGTGGATGGACTGTGAGCTCACAGTTTCGAGACGGTACTCCAATGACACAACGCAACCCTTTCCCTATATAAAAAATAAAAACACAGCAAAATAAGAAATCTGCATGGCATACCACAGCATAAAAAAGACATGCCAAAAGGTGCTGCGTTCCGTTTTTATTTATTTACTGATCTATTTTATGGTGTTTTGGCTGTGTTTCAGGAATAAAATACACATAGATTTGAGGTACGAGGTAGAAAAAATAGAAAGTTAGCTGGAAGTGGAGGTGTGGACACCTGCAACCGCAGATATATTGAAGGCATTGGCAGGACAATGGCTTGACCCCAGGACGTGAGTGTGGCAATAAGCCAGGATTGCACTGTTACACTCCAGCCCGGGTGACAAGAGGGAAATTCACGCCATAAATAAAGGCTGGGCGAGGTGTGTAGTCCCGCAGGCACCGCATTTCGTTTCAGTGGTGCACACTGTTCGGTCTGATTTCTTTTGTTTCCTTTTTCTTCTTCTCTTTTAAATGTGGCGAGTTTTCACTGGGATGCTCAGGCTGCTCTGGAAGCCGTGACCTCAGTTTACCTGCTCAAATAAGCCTACCAAAGTGCTAGGTTTTCTGGTGTGAGTCACATAGCCTGGCCCAGTCTCCATGATTACTTTTTTAATCATAAAGTCGGGCGGCCGGGAGCAGTGGCTCATGGGAGCCTTTTATCCCGGACCTTTGAATACCAATTAGGGTGGAACAGGCGCGGTTGTGGGTTAGAGCCCACCCCAAACAAAGTGGTGAAACCCGGTCTGTGAAAAGAAAACAAAACATGGGTAAGGCTCGGCGGCTCACCCGTGTAATCCCAGCACTTTGGAAATCCGATGTGGAAGAATCCTTATGTCACAGTTTAGAGACGTGTCTCCAATGACACAACGCAACCTGCTCCCTATATAAAACATAGAAACAGAGCAAAGTAAGAAATTTGAGGATGGCATGGCATGCGCTAGCTTCGGCAGCACCTACAATAAAGCCGGGATGGGCAGGGACGGCCAGGGTGGCCAAAGCATTAAAAAGATAAGCAAGAAGGTGCTGCGTTTTGCTTTTATTTGTTTACTTATGTATTTCTTGGTATTGTTGCTGTGTTTTAGGAATCAAATACATATAGATTTCAGGTACAAGGTAGAAAAAAATTGCAAGTTAGCTGGACGTGGTGGTGTGGACACCTGCAATCCCAGCTACGTTTAAGGCATTGGCAGGGCAATTGCTTGAAGCCAGGAGGCATGTGTGGCAATAAGCCATGATCGCACTGTTGCTCTTTATCCCGGGAGACAAGAGGGAAACTGTACGTCGTAAAGAAAGGCTGGGAGAGGGGTGGAGTCCCTCAGGCACCTCGTTTCCTTTCAGTGGTGCACACATATCTGTCTTATTTCTTTTCTTTTCTTTTTCTTGTTCTCTGATTTTAAGTGTGGCGAGTTTTCACCGGCATGCGCAGGCTGATCTGGAACCCGCAACCTCAGTTGACCCACTCACCTAGGCCTCCCAAAGGGCTTGGATTGCTGGTTTTAGTAACAGAGACAGGCCGAGTCTCCATGATTTCTTTTTTAATTATAAAGTCGTCCAGCCAGGCATGGTGGCACACAGGACCTTTCATCTGTGCGCTTTGAATACCAATTATGGTGGAACAAGCGCTGTTGTGGGTTAGAGCCCGCCCCAAACAAAATGCTGAAACCCTCTCTGTGAAACGAAAACAAAACTCGGGTAAGGCTTGGCGGCTCACCTCTGTAATCCCAGCACTTTGTAATTCCGAGGCAGACGGATCATGAGGTCACAGTTTTGAGACAGGCCTCAAAAGACACAACACAACCTGCTCCCTATATAAAACATAAACACAGAGCAAAATAAGGAATCTGATTCTGGCATGGCATACCCAACTTCGGCAGGACCTACACTAAAATCGGGACAAGCACAAAAGGCCGGGGTGGCCACAGTGACAAAAAGACACGCAAAAAGGTGCTGCGTTTCGTTTTTATTTATTTACTTATATATTTCTTGTTATTGTGGCTGTGTTTTAGGACTCAAATACACATAGTTTTGAGGTATGAGGTAGAAAAATATTGAAAGTTAGCTGGATGTGGTGGCGTGGACACGTGCAAATCCATCTACATTGAAGGCATTGGAAAAACAATCCCTGGAACCCTGGAGGTGGGTGTGACAATAAGACATGATCGCACTGTTGCACTCCAGCCCAGGTGACAAGAGGGAAACTGTACGTCATGAAAGAAGGCTGGGCAATGGGTGGAGTACCGCATGCCCCTCGTTTCATTTCATTGGTGCACCCTGATCTGTCTGATTTATTTTCTTTTCTTTTTCTTCTTCTCCTCTTTTTTAGTGTGGAGAGTTTTCACTGGGATGCGCAGGCTGATCTGGAACTCGCGACCTCAGTTGACCCACTCACCTAGGCCTCCCAAAGTGCTAGCATTGCTGGTATTAGTCACAGAGCCCAACCCAGTCTCCATGATTTTTTTTAAATAATAAATTCGGCCGGCCAGAGGCGGTGGCTCATGGGAGCCTTTCATCTGGGTGCTTTGAATGCCAATTAGGGTGGAACAGGTGCGGTTGTAGGTTAGAGCCTGCCCCAAACAAAATGGTGAAACCCGGTCTGTGAAACAAAAACAAAACTTGGGTTGGACTCAGGGGCTCACCCTGTAATTCCAGCACTTTGGATTTCAGAGGCAGATGGATCGTGAGGTCATAGATTCGAGATGGCCCTCCAATGACACAACACAAATCACTCCCTATATGAAACATAAAAACAGAGAAAAATAAGAAATCTGAGTCTTGCATCCCATGCGCTACTTTAGGTAGCACCTCCACTAAATTCAGGACGGGCATGGAAGGCTGGGGTGGCCGCAGCACCAACAAGACACGTAAAAAGGAGCTGAGTTCCGTTTTTATTCATTTACTTATGTATTTCTTGTTATTGTGGCTGTGTTTTAGTAATAAAATACACATAAATTTAATTTACGAGGTAAAAAATAGAAAGGTAGCTGGACCTGGCGGTGTGGACCCCTGCAACCCCAAATACATTAAAGACATTGGCAGGACAATCACTTGAACCCAGGAGTCGGGTATGGCTTTCCAGCCCAGGTGACAAGAGAAAAACTGGACATCTTAAAAAAAGGATTGGCGAAGGGTGACATCCCGCAGGCACCTCATTTCGATTCAGTGGTGCACACTGACCTGTTTGATTTCTTTTCTTTTCCTTCTTCTCCTCTTTTAAATGTGGCGAGTTTTCACTGTTATGCACAGGCTAATTTGGAACCCGGGACCTAAGTTGACACTTTCTCCTCGGCCACCCAAAAGGCTAGGATTCCTGGTGTGAGTCACAAAGCCCTGCCCAGTCCCCCTGATTTCTTTTTTAACAATAAAGTTGGCCGGCCAGGAGCGGTGGATCCTGGGAGCCTTTCATCCAGGCAATCTGAATACCAATTAGGGTGGAACAGGCACCGTTGTGGGTTAGAGCCCGCCCCAAACAAAATGGTGAAACCCGGTCTGTGAAACGAAAACAAAACTTGGGTTGGGCTCAGCGACTCACCCCTGTAATCCCAGCACTTTGGAATTCTGAGGCGGACGGATCATGATGTCACAGTTTCAAGACGGGCCTCCAATGACACAATGCTACCCCCTCCACATATGAAACAAAAACGCAGAACAAAAGAAGAAATCTGAGGCTGGCATGGCATACACTAGCTTCGACAGCACCTACAGTAAAATCGGGAAGGGCACAGAAGGCCGAGCTGGCTGCAGGGAAGAAAATACATGAAAGAAGGTGCTGCGTTCAGTTTTTATTTTTTACTTATGTATTTCTTGTTATTTTGGCTGTGTTTTAGTAATCAAATACACATACATTTGAGGAACGAGGTAGAAAAAAATTGAAAGTTTGCAGGACCTGGCCGTGTGGACACCTTCAACCCCAGATACATTGAAAACATTGTCAGAACAATCGATTGAACCCAGGGGGCTAGTGTGGCAATAATCCAATATTGCACTCTTGCACTCCAGCCTGGGTGACATGAGGGAAACTGTACGTCATAAAGAAAGGCTGGGTGAGGTGTGGAGTAGAGCAAGCACCTGGTTTCCTTTCAGTGGATCACACTAATCTGTCTGATTTCTTTTCGTTTCTTTTTCTTCTTCTCCTCTTTTAAGTGTGGCGAGTTTGCACCAGGGTGCGAAAGTTGATGAGAAACCCTCGACCTCAGTTAACCCACTCACCTAGGCCTCCCAAAGTGCTAGGATTGCTGGTGTGAGTCACAGAGGCCATCCCAGTCTCCCTGATTACTTTTTAAATAATAAGTTTGGTGGCCTGGAATGGTGGCTCACGGGAGCCTTTCATCCAGGTGCTCTGAATACCAATTAGGATGGATCACTCAATGTTGGTGGTTAGATCCCGCCCCAAACAAAATGGTGAAACCCGGTCACTGAAACGAAAACAAAACTTGGGTTGGGCTCACCGGCTCCCCCCTGTAAACCCAGGACTTTGGAATGCCGAGGAGGGCAGATCGTGAAGTCACAGGTTTGACAAGTGCCTCCAATGACAGGACGCAACACGCTCCCTATATGAAACATAAACACAGACCAAAATAAGAAAATTGAGGCAGGCATGGAATGTGCTCACTTAGGAATCACATACATTATAATCAGGATGCCATATGGAATCCCAGGGTGGCCGCAGCGTGAAAATGACACACAAGAAGTGCAGTGTTCTGTTTTCATTTTATATGTATTTTACGAAATTGTAGCTGTGTTTTAGAAATCAAATGCACATAGACTAGAGGTACGAGTTACAAAAATATAGAAGGTTAGCTGGACGCAGTGATATGGACCCCTGCAACCCCAGCTACATTGAAGGCATAGGCAGGATAATCTTTGAACCCAGACGGCTGGTGTAGCAATAAGCCAAGATCGCACTGTTGCACTCCAGCCTGAGTGACAAGAGGAAAACTGTACATCATAAAGTAAGGATGGGCTAGGTGTGGAGTACCTCAGGCACCTCATTTTGTTTCAGTGATGGACACTGATCTGTCTGATTTCTTTTCTTTTTCTTCCTCTTTTCTTTTAAGTGTGGTGAGATTTTACCAGTATGTGCAGGTTGATCTGCAACCCACGACCTCAGGTGACCCGCTCACCTAAGCCTCTCAAAGGGCTAGGATTGCTGGTGTGAGTCACAGAGCTTGGCCCAGTCTCCCTGATTTCATTTTATTAATAAAGTCAGCCGGCCCGGCACCGTGGCTCACCGGAGCCTTTCATCCCGGTGCTTTGAATACAATTAGGGTGGAACAGGCGAGGTTGTCGGTTATAGCCTACCCCCAACATAATGGTGAAACCCGGTCTATGAAACGAAAACAAAACATGGGTTGG